>JAFIRS010004561.1:0-82384 GCA_018342105.1 Gonioctena quinquepunctata
TTTGCACAGAAAACGAACTCATGATGATGGCGATGTCCCATAGTTCACGATTTTATCTATTGAAAAACACTTGGAAAAAACACAGCTTGACGACATGAATACAACTGTCACGATAACAAAACTCGTCCAACTTGACAGAATACGAACTCATGATGATGGCGATGTCCCATAGTTCACGATCGGCCGTGACTAATGACCCGTTCCACCGTAAGATAACCGGAATAGTTATGAGAAATTGATTATGTATAAGGAAGTAACGAAAAATTCGTTACAAGCTGCCCTCATGTTTTCTTCTGTGTGAGCCCCTATTTTACGAGGCAGTTTTCTGCGAGCCATGCTGTAAAGAAATAAAAACATTATTTACAATTTCTGGAGTAAAGTAGAACACAGTGAACCAATGATTCACTGTGTAAACCTCAACTTGGTTCACTGTTGGACATGAGGTACGAATTCGTTTGAAGGTAAGAAATGAGAACTAATGATTTGTTTAATCAGGCATTTGCTATCGATTAATATCCTACATAGATCATTCATCAGAATGAAATCTTAATTTCACGAATACAAAGTGTAGTTATCTTACTGGAACAAAAATATGGAGGGAATTTTCTATTTTACGTACCTGGCTACATCACTAAATCTGCTATAGAACCTACTCAGTTGAATGTTCGAGCGGCACTGATCAGATGATCGGTAGTGCGGTGAGAGACGCTTCAAACACAGCGATCGTTTTGTTTCTAATGTAGGCAACCGCGCATTGTACTTGACAGGTCCACTGTGGGACATGGCTCACTGTTGGACAGTCCACCCTACCCTTCACAGTACCGGCAAAATAAATATAAATGACAGGAAAAATTCAATTATCGTCATGAAATGCTATTTTATATATGTAAATGATGAGTTAAGATTAAGATTTTCTTGGGAGAATAGTTATAGTACAGAGAATAATGTTAACTCTAATGTAAAAAAGCGTGGGGTACAAACCTACTTTTTATAATGACTCAACCTTTGTATAAATAATAGTTATTTATACAACAATAATATGAAACGACTCTTTTTTGCAAGCGCGAGAATTTTTCAGAACTTTTGATGCGTTGTGATTGATGGTCAATTAAAATTAAATGTCGAACAAATATGTAGAAACATACCACTTGATTAGGTTTCTATGTACGTGTTTTTATTGGCCAAAAGCCAAAATCCGTATTGAAATGGTATGTCCTAAAATGCATCCCCACTGAGATACAGGGTGTCGAAAGTACGAAAAAAATTAAGATATAATTTGTTTTCTCCAAAATTCCTAAATAAAAAAATTTGAAACTTGCTACACTAATCAAGGTTTATCAACGTGCTAATTTGAAGTTATAATTTTTTAGTTTCGTGAACCAGTTGCGTAGTTACTATGGAATGAGGTCATATGCTCCTTCATATTTTCTTGGGACAAGTGAATGGACAAATGAGCATTTGACAACAGTTTGGCTCATTGATACTCAACCTAAAAGTATGGACTTTTAGGTTGAGTATCAATGAGCCAAACTGTTGTCAAATGCCTAAAAGTGGAGGTTTCTGAGATAATTGAGAAAAACTGAAGATATGTCCTCAGTAGAGACATATTTTTACTATGTGAAATTATCGCATAATGCTTATTTCTTACAATATATCGGAATATGTGTCAACTTCCTGAACATTTTTTAATGATGGGAGAATCGGAAACATAGTACGGGTGAGTCAGAATGAGACCGATAACTCAATTTTTTCATTAATCATATTATTTGATCGAATCAACTGACAGAAAACCCAACCTCAAATGCATAATACTCCACTTAGATAAGAGTTTATGTTGGAGTATCATTATATCAAAGCCATTTCTGATTGAATTATCTAGGAAAATATTATCCAATCAACATGTTTTTGATTAAGAAAAACAATTATTTGTATTAATACCTTCTTGAATGATTTCTGTCGATCCGTGATAACCAGTTGCAAAGTCGAGCCTTCCATGCTAGTTTGTGGTAGGCTGTTCAGTACACCACTGATCAACTTTTAGAAAATAAACGAAATTTGGAACTTAAAAGAAACGTAGCCTTTTTGATCGTTCCCGGTAGAAACACACTGATATATCGATACTCACATTAGACATAATTTACAGTGACCCAAAACAGTTTGTATTATTGTCAAGTCATCTGTCATCATTTTAGTCAGTGCACATCGTTTCAAAATGGATTATTCATTTGAAGAGTATACAGATATGCATTTCGTTTATGGTGAACCAGGGAAAAATGCCAGAGCCGCCGCTGAATTATATCAACATAGATATCCAAACAGACATCATCTACATTTCACTACTTCCATAGCTGTGCATCGACGATTGAAGGAAACGGGGTCCCTTAAATTCAGTAAACACCATTGTGGTGCGAATAGAACAAGAAGAGATAATGTTACGGAAGAACAAATTCTTGAACGATTAGCAGCAGATACTTCTACCAGCACTCGGGCTATTTCGTATAGGTTACAGTGTCACGATCAACAGCAATTCGGATAGCACGTGGACAACTATTGTATCCATTTCGCCTACAGAAGGTGATGGCCCTAGATGCTGATGATTATGGCCTTCGTAGATTTTTTTGTAAATGGTTTTTGAGGATGTATGAAGGAGCAAACGACTTTCCTAGATATGTTCTATTCACGGATGAGGCATGTTTAACAAGAGATGGATATTTCAATAGAAGGAACAGTTATTTATGGAATGAACAAAATCCGCATGGAATGTTTCGAAAAGGCTACCAACAGAAGTTTTCAGTGAATATTTGGGTAGGAATTATCGAAAATCGTATCGTTGGACCATATCTCCTTCCTCCCCGTTTGAATTTGCAGAACCATGTTTCTTGGACATGTTTTACCTGGGATACTTGAAGACGTACCTCTATTGGTTCGTCAAATAATTTGTTATCAATATGACGGAGCACCGGCCCATTTCCAACGAATCGTTCGTCGATTTCTTGATCAAATATTCCATGATCGGTGGGTAGGTAGACGTGGTTCCATACATTGGCCTGCACGTTCTCCGGATTTAACTCCACTGGACTTTTTTTGTGGTTATACTTTGAATCCCTAGTATATGAAACACCTGTAGAATTTGTGGATGATTTAACGGCAAGAATTTTACGTTAATACAGGATACACCAGGAATATTCCAAAGCGTGCGACAGTCGATGATACGGAGATCTCAATTGTGTATTGAACAAAATAGTGGCCCATTTGAACATTTGCTTTGAAGCCTTGTTTGTTTCTGTGTAGGGTACCCACTGAACTGTTTCTATCATTTAAGTAGATATTAATACACAATAATTGTTTTTCTTCATCAAAAACATGGTGATTGGATAATATTTTCCTAGATAATTCAATCAGGAATGGCTTTGATAATGATATGAAAAGTGTGACTGTGTGCACGTATCGATATAATCGATGAAAAAAAATTGTATTTCGTGCATAAAATAATTTATTAAAATCGTAGCAAAGCGCTTTCGACCGTTAGGTCATCATCAGTGCGTACCTGAAAGTAAGTAATATTGATAGAGAATAAGTTACTGAAAAGTTTTTTTGAGAAAGAAAATTGACATATTTTAAATGTGAGGTTACTTACTCGTCAGGTGTACAAGAAGCCAAAAAGACCATAAAATATCTCATTTTAAGATGTGTGTCACGTAAACCTATATAACTTTCATTGATCATTGATACAAAGTGCCGAGTATCTCAGAGGGGATGCATTTTAGGACATACCTGGAAATGAGGTGTGGAATCTGTAGGTATTGTAGTCTTTTCATTTCTCATCCTAATTTCGTTACACTTACATGTCAATTTCAAATTCCTTTTTTCAGATTACTCGTACGCCAATGAGCATGATATTTCGTTTTTTTACACTCGACTGATCGACGATCGTTTTGTATTGTTTGCATCGGTTCAAATTGTTATTAACTCGGCATGAAAAAAATTGCCCGGTATGCAGAATGTAGAACATTCTCACAGAAACTATAGCAGATGAAAGTAAAATTGTTATAATTTCTCGTATAAGTGGGCAGTGGACTGGCCACCCAGTGCTACTACTACATACGATCATTACAACATTGCATCAAATATGTACAAGGTGATTCACTTAAATATATAACCAGTTATTGAAATTCAAAGAGAGATTTGATGAAATTCGGAACTTAACAAATGAGAGATTAGTTTGAATTGAAATGCAATGTACTGCATCGAGAAATATTGTGTTTGGTAAAAAACAAATTTCCACTTGACGGACACTTATAAATATAATTTTCTTGAAATATTCGTAATCAAGATGAAATTTCCTGGAATTATTGAGTCGCGTATGTCATCTGGAAACAAAAATGTATTATCATTTATTTTATTTAGTTAATAGAATTTAGTACAAGTTAATAGAGGGCTTTAATATTTTTTAAAAAATTTAAACCGAGTATGTTTCATTTGGTGGATAGTCTAAACGAAATAGTTTATATATATAATATAATGTCTATCTTGAAAATTGCCAGAGAGCAGTACTTAAAAATTGGTATAGTGTTCGTAATCATTGCGATATTAACGAAGAAACGTTTCTGAAACTTCTAACCTTTCCTTTCGAGAATACATATTTTTCTTTCAATGATACTATCTACACACAAACTTTTGGTACCCTAATGGGAGCATTAGTTCCACCTATCCTTGCGGCATACGTAATGGATGACCTGTTGGACACGGTACTACCAGTTTTATCGTTCAAATCTTTTTTTATAAAAACATATGTCGATGACATCATTTTAGCATTGCCAAAGGACAGTACAGATGAGATTCTCTTTACCTTCAACAACTATGACTATAGAAACCGAAAACGTTGAAAAATCCGTAACATTTCTAAACACCACATTCGTACGTTCCAATGAGAACAAAATTCTAATAGAGTATTGGAAACCTTGCAGTTCTGGAAGATATTTGAACTATCTGTCTTACCACAAACATTCAGTCAAAGTAAATCTGGTAAAGCAAATAAAAAATAGGTTTCTAAGACTTTCAGATGTAAGTTTTCACAACAAAAAAAACTTAACATCCTCTTATATCTCTTCTCAGACAATTCTTACCCACCAAGTTTAATCAAAAGTATACTGTTCAATACATCACCCACTATAGAGCAACAACATAGTAACATAAATCTTAATATATCGAATTATAACACATTTACTAATATTAATACTACCCCCAGTATTTTCACCTTCTCATCATACATAAGAGATATTCCACCCAAACTTGCTAGAGTTTTCAAATCTATAGATAATATCAAAATAGCCAACAGTTCTTACAATTAAGTCTATATATTCCAAAGTGAAAGACAAAATTCCAATTCTAGACATCAGGAACGTTACATATAGTATACCTTGCCGAAATTGCAACAAAGTTTACATTAGTAAAACAGCAAGATTATTGAAACAGAGATTAATATCCCACAAAAATAATTGCAGAAAGATGTGCTCTTGCAGATCATGTCAACAAATTTTACCATCATATGAACTATGATGTCGTAAAAATACTAACTAATGAACCTCACACTGATAAGAGAACTATTCTAGAAATGGCTTCCATATCACAGGAAAAAAATCATATGAATTCAAAAACGGATGTCAAACACCTAAGTGAAATTTATTTCTTTTTACTAGCACTGGAGAATACGAACTTTTCTTTTAACCAAATTGATGTCAATACTAGTTATCAATAAGTCATCAAGTTGGCCCAACCTTCAGCTAGTACTCACAATAAAAATGACTGAAACTCTCTGGCCAATTGTGGCAACCCTTTTCACACCAGTTGGTACTACTAGGTTGGTGCCACCTATTGTAAAAGCATATTACAAGTAGAACAGATTTCACACACTTTATAACCTGTTGTAATTCAGAAACCAATCTCAAAAAAAAATGTAAGTTAATTCATAACCTTGAGGTTATTGTAAATTTCATTGTAGTATCCCTCAAGATGAAAATAAAACATTCCGAAAGCTTGGCTTCTTTTGCTGCACATCCCAGTATTTGGTTTTTACACCTAACTAGTCAGCACCGACTACCCTTTCACTATATATATATATATAGGAAGGATTTCACGCATTTATCCGTGGCCATCAAGATCAATTTACCTTTAACCCTGTGCGTGAGATCCTTTCTATCTTCTTAACCCATCTCAACATCTAACATCAACTTATAGAAAAAAACAGTATCTCGAAACGCAGATGGAACCTTGTGTCTTCGATAGCTTAGTTTGTAGAGCCTGAGAATAGAGATCTAGAGGACGCAGGTTCGATACCTGCTCGAAGATGGTATTCTGTAATTTAAAAATGTTTCTGAAATTCCACAATATTCCTTCACCTATATTTTCATTTCGTATTTTTATATTTGGCACAAAAATCCTATGAAAAACGCCTGATGAAATAAAAAAACACTTTATTAATTTGACAAAGCTTTTGAAAAAACAAATGTTTCTTTATTAAGACATCTGTAAACAAAAATTGATGTGAGTAAAAAAGGGCAAGCACATAAATATTGTTTAAAAGGACCTACTAAGTAGAGGTTAATTATATGAAAGTATATTCTCTTCACTGTAGATTTCTTTTGCACTTTTTGTAACATATTACAGCACATTCAGTTGGTTAAAATGGTAAAAATAAACAAATAAGGTGAATAACAGTTGAAATCAAGCAAACATTATATTTCATGAAGGGCAGACCATATGGTTCAGTCAAAACTGAAGGATATTGAATGAGAGGAAATTAAATAGACAGGGTGTCACTTGTCATGTGTCAATACCCATCCGCCATAAATAAAATATGTGTCTTTCATCACAAACTTTTTTGACAATTATGGTGGGTTGATTTGTTGAAAATATGAACAGGATATTCATAAAATCAGATGTGGAATCATCTGCGACTGAAAGATAAACTTTAGTCACTATCTTCCATCGTCAAGATAACCTCTTGTGTGGTATTCATGTTGAAAAGGGAAACATTCTCAATTGAATATTGAATAGAAAGATTTTTCTGTGAATTGAAAAATCCACGATAAATGAAGTTATTTTTAGTGAATGTTTCCCTTTTCAATATGGTGGGTAATTTGATATAAGAGAAATCTTAGAAATTCTATATGCTACTAGTTTGAGTAAATAATTATATATGACACTGCTATTGGGTTCATTATTAATTATAACCATTTCAAGGAAATTGCTTTTCAGATATTTATCCTCCATCGCTGAAATTGTAGGGTTATTTAATTGCTGGGGTGGTTAGAGTTGACATTATGTTCAGCAAAGTACAGCTGATTTTATTAAGATTGCAACTACTCTTATTAGATGCTATGCTTCCAGTTAAGTTTCCACTGGTTTGGGCAATGTAGATTTTGTTACAGTTAAGACAAGGAATTCTATGAATGACATTTGACATTTCAAATTCAGTTAAGGGAGTTTTAATTTTCGAATATGAGCTCGCAAAATAGCTCTAATATTCTTCTTGGCAATGCGAAGTTTTATTTACTTTGAAGACATTGGTGAGTTTAGTTGTTAATTCTCCAACATAAGGGAATGTTTTATAGACATACATTTCTAGGTTGAGATTGAGAGTTCAGAGAGTTTGCATGCAAAGTTTGAGTACTACTATTATTGTCAACATTAGTAATGCTTATGTTCAGTTTATGATAGCTGAATAATCATTTATTAATAAGTTTGGGAGGGTAATAATTTTTTTTAAGAATTGATTTTAATTCTTTTAAATATTTCAAATGATAAATTGGACGAGGCAAACCAAGAACCCTGTTTTTCAGGTCCATAATCAGGTTTGTTTTCATGTTTGGAGAGTGGTAAGAGTGGAAACTTATGAATCGATTAGAATATATTGGTTTCCTGTACCATTTTGTGCGAATAATATTATCATTGCCACTACAGACTCTGATTTTCAAGAATGGGATACTTTGGTTTACTTCAACCTCTGACGTAAATTGTAGATGGATATCGTAGCTATTAAAATATAAAAGAGCTTCGTCTACCTTGACAGAAGGTACAAAAAAGGAACAGGTCGCCTACATACCGCTTGACAAATGGAATGTTGAATAATGAGAGAACATCTTTTTCAAGGTTATCCAATACATATTTTACTGAAATTGGCGAAATCATAGATCTCATATAGACTGAGAGCTGGCTACGTGAATTAAAAATGATAAGGTACAAAGCAATGGTGCTACAAGTTATTGCAATTTTTTTTCTCTCTCCACCGGAAATTAAAAAAACAATTGGAAATCTGTAAATTGAATTTCGAAATTATTACAACTTAATTTTTCCCGAAAACGACTGGAAATTTCGAAAATTTTGACGACAGCAAATATGTTGTTTCTGACAGTTTCTACAAAAAACTTCCGAATACTTTTTTGCTGGAATAAATAGTACTGGAGATATAGCCGAAAACGGTAAATATGAATATTTCACCATAATAAATGAAAAAATGACAAGTTGAAACATTTTATTCATAGAGTTCCATGAGTTTCATTGGAACGTCTGAACGATATTTTTTTAATGATTCAAAGTTAAAAAAAAAACATGAACATTTTCAATAATAAAATTTAGATTTCTCAAAATCTATTGGACATATAAAAAAAAATATGGAAAGCAACAAGATTCGTCTTAACTATTCCTACAAAAAATATGAGTTGACTTTTTATTCAAATCGAATAGTACGGAAGATAAAATCAAAAAACAAAAGTGAAATAAGATATTTCCATATTTCCACGAAACCATTCAAAACATCGCAATAATATTAAAAAAAATATAGCTTTCCATTATTCCTACGAACGAAGAGTGTGATAAAATACACATATTTGGTCGCAGTACATCTCTCTATTTATATTTTATATTTATATATCGTACACATGTTTGGTGCCCAATGGCAGTTTCTAAGTAATAATATGCTCATGGTATATGTCATAGTCTCTTCTTTTATCTCGCCTTTTAGGAGCAATGATAAATATGTTTTCATATCGTCGTAAATATGATCCGAGCTCAATACTAATCTGATATCACATAAAAACTACGCAGCTCTGAATTGTTTTGTAGGTAGTTATAATTTTTAACTATAGAAATTGCGTAAAATTATCCATGAAATATAGAATGGAATGCATTGTATATAATAAATTACGAGATGTACCATACTCAACAGATAAAGAATATATTTTGATAACATCTTTGAGTGCAGCTCTGAAATTTTGTGTAGTTATAATTTTTAACTATAGACATTGCGTAAAATTATTGCCAGAAGTCTAGGTCGATAAAATTGTAAGAAAATTGTTCAAATTTTAATTACAAGAAATATCCGAGAAGAGAAGAATATTTTCCGAGTATACATGGAATATTCCTAGAATATTCACATGCACATGCATTCACATGCAAACAGAGTTTTTGTTCAGACAAGTTGACAAAAATACACTACTGTACTGACCAAATTATCATTGGTCGTAAAATATCGAGGTGCACTTTCATGACCAATCAAAACCATTCCGCACGCGTCAGAGTCTGTCGTTCATCCGGTAGTCATAGCTTAACCCGATGGCAGAGCTATAAAGTTGAATGCATTTTAAATTGACATTTGACATCTTTTTTTTACTGGTATGGGTTACTTTTGCATATTTGTATGTGAAACTACTGTGTTTGGAATTGTTCAACAAATATTCTTAATAATCACCACAGTGAGGTAAGTACATTTTTATGTTACCATTCATTTCATTCCATAAAATTTTTATTTGTATATCACTGATCATTTCATTTTCAAGGCGTTTTCTACAAAATGCCTAAAAGAAAAAGAAGCAGTGCTTGGTATAAGGAAGTACACCAGGAAACTGAAAATATTCTCAATAAAATTTTCACACCAACTCTGTCACAGCATGCAAAAGGACAGTTAAGTAATCAAGTTGAAACTATTAGTGATAGAATGGATTCAAGTTTTTCTGATTCAGGTAGCACTAGTTCGATATTGCAATTCTTGTTTTTCAGAGATATCCCCGTAGTGACAGAAGAAACGGGTTAAAAAAATATGTGTTATTATTATTATAACTATATAGAAATAGACCTGTTCAAATTCATGGTGTTTTATTTCATTGTAGGGAAGGGGTGCGCAGTCTGCGGATTTTTTTTTCTGAGTGGAACCTGCAATTCCAATCCAAAAATACTCTGAGGAAAACAATTACGTATTGCACTACTACATAATTTTTGAAATGAAGTTTTGTTTCTTGGCGAATGTAAGCAAATCCATTGCTTGAATTGTCAGGCATAATTGTAGAAGTTCATATTATTGATGTAAAAGTGATTTTATATTTGAGAATACTCATGTGGGGAAACAGTTGTATTTTTCTTCATTTTCTTAATTTCTGAAATTTCAGAAAATGGTTATTTTGTTCTGAAAACCCTTCAGGATATTTAAGGAATATTACTATCATATTCTTGAATTACTTTGAATATTCTCGGAATATTCATAGAATATGTTCATGGAATATTCTAGGATTATCCTTTCTGGAATATTCATGGACTATTGTAGGTATATTCTGGATATACGAGGAATATTCCCAGAGGATATTCCAGGAGTATTCTTCCTGGAATATTCATGGAATATTCTGGATATTCCGGGAATATTCCTCATGGAATATTCAAGGAATATCTAGAATTGTCCCCACCAGCACATTCTAGGAATATTCCAAAAAAGATATGTATATCCCTGGCACATTTAGGAATACTCCAATATCCCAAATATAATATTCTATGAATATTCATCGAATATCCAGTGCTGTCTGGGGTAGTGTAATATCTTTAACTGTTGAGGGTATTCATTTATTTATTCGTGTCAGATGCATCGTAACTTTATATATATATATATAAAAAAAAATATGCTAGAGCTAAATATTTTCTGCCCAGAAGCGGGCGACGTCAATTGCGTTCGCTGGTATAAGGTCCTCTATGGTACATCTAGCGGGGCACAGCGGGCAGGTGTACATATGTTGCGTGGTTTGCAGTTCTCCACAGTCGCAGAGATTGGAGTCCACAGGGTAGCCCCACTTATTTAGGATATCTCTTGATATCGCCGTGTCCGTCCGCAGTCTCTTCAGCGCCTTCCAGATTTCCCAGTTTTCGCCGCCTCCTGGTGCCAGTTCTTCATTCGGCTTCATCCAATGTTGGTTTGAGGTCTTTCCCCAAAGGTCCACTCTGGTTTTAGGTTCCTCGTAATCTTCTGTCGATCTCAGAAAGCTTCGCCTTGATTTTAGTCGCTGATGGGCTGGTTTGAGTGCAGCTGCTTCCCTACGGATGGCAGGAGGAGCGATGCCAGCTAGGTGGTGGATCTTATTCAGGGGTGTTGGCTTCAAGCATCCGGTGATGATTCTTCTTGTCTCGTTGAGGGCGACATCAACTTGTTTTGCGTGCGCTGAGCTATACCAAACCATGCATGCATACTCGCCGTCGGAGTGACAAAGGGCGAGTGCTGGGGTTTTGAGAACCCTGGGTTGGGCTCCCCAATTAGAGCTTGTCAGCTTGCGGACTATATTGTTCCTTCCGCTAACTTTAAGTTTGGTGTTCAGGCAGTGGCGCTTGAATGTTAAGGCCCTGTCCAGTGTTACGCCCAGGTATTTAGGGTTAGGGCAGTGCTCCAATGGTACTCCCTTCCATTCGATCTGTAGTTTTCTGTTGGCCTGTTCGTTCTTGAGGTGGAAGGCACATACCTGCGCTTTTGTTGGATTTGGCTTCAGCTGGTTATTTCTGTAGTACGAATCCAACTCTACTAGGGCAGCGCTCAGTCGTTGTTCCACCTCTTCGAATGTTTTCCCTTGTGATGTGATTGCCCTATCGTCCTTCAGGGAGGGGTTGGTCGTTGGTATATATGTTGAAGAGTAGTGGTGCCAGCACGCTTCTCTGTGGCAGACCGTTTCTCTGGTTCCTCCACCTACTTCGCTTGCTTTCCCTGGAACTCCACCAGGAACTTCCGGTTTTGGAGCAGGTTTCTGATAATGTTTGTAAAGTTGATGTCTTTGGTTGTATGATATATCTTCTGCGTCAGGAGTCGGAGGTCATATACCGCCGTGAGGTCGATGAAAATGGCACCCGTTATATATCCCCCTTGGAAACCGTCCTCAATGTGCTGAGTTAGGTTGAGCACCTGTGCCGTACAGTTCTTTTCGGGGCGAAATCCAGCCTGTTGGGGTATAAGGATTGGATCTACGGTCGGTAAAAGTCGGTTGTATATTAATCTTTAAAAAAAATTATACGTGTGGCATAGCAGCGAAATCGGGCGGTAGCTCTCTTTGTTATTAGCTTCTTTGCCTGGTTTGAGGATAGCTATGATCTTGGCTTTTCGCCAGATGTTAGGAAGCTTGTATTGTTGTAGGCAGGAATTGTAGTTGTCCGGTAGCCACCGTTTTGTTTTCGGTCCGAAATGCTTGATCTGCTCAGTCAGGATGTCATCTGGTCCAGCGGCCTTCCGTGGTTTGCATTTCTTTATGGCGGAGTTCAGCTCTTCCATGGTAAAGGGGGTGGACAGTTTGGTCGTTTCGTCACCCTCTATTCGGTTAATATTGGTTGTTTTCTTGGGGGGCATTTGGTCTGGTTTGCCATTTTTCACGAGCTGAGCTGCTATTCGATCTGCGGTTACGTTGGCATGGGCTCTTGGGTGGGTTGGGTCGTTGTTTAAGCGCTTCAATAGTCTCCACGCTTTGTGGCTGCTTATGCTCATGTCAAGCTCCTCCATCAGTTTGGTCCACTTCTCGCTCTTGGCCTCGGCTATAGAGATGATTAGTTGTTTGCCCGCCTCTATTGTATCTTCTCCCAGGGGATTGGCTTCAAAAAGGGTTAAATAGTTTTGTAATTGGGCTTTCGACGCTCTTGTTAGGCCTTGGATATAATTGAGGGTAAATGTGCGCAATCAAACCATTTAAATTCGTACATTTCTTGCTGATTGATCGATCCAGCCACAATCAGTAAGTTCGAGATCCGTTGGAACTGCTAAATGTGCATTCGTCCAGATATTTGCGATATATCTCGCTCTTTCAAATTGCTGCCGACTTGCAACTCGAATTGAGTTCTATTGACAGATTGGTTTTTTTTCAATGTGATTCCTTATAGATGGCTCGTATATACTTCTGATACTTGAAAATTTACAATGCATTTAATTCTGAATTTCAGGGATAAAACGGGAAAACCCCCGTACGCCCCCGTGAAGGGCAGTAAGGTCGCTTCGCGATGTTTTGCCATACTCCATGTAAAAAAAATAGTTTCAAGTCAAATAATGTTATATATCCCTTCCTGCGATTCGCTTATAGAAACAATCTCTTATTTGATTATAATAGAACGATTGGAATTTACGCATAATTCTTTCGTTCGACAAATTTGATAATTATCCTGGAAAAAGTACGTCAAAAAACAGGCTAAAAGAAATTTTCAGCAGCCTTCGGCCGGAATGCTGTTTTATATCTTGTAGAAGTTCTGTGGTTGATTTGAGTGTAATAGAAATTTTTGCGTGTCCCAGCTAGGGATCCAACCCGGGTTTTTGTACTTTGAAAGCGAGCGGTCATTCAAATGAGCTACCAGGCTTAGTTAATTAGTTAAATTAATGAATTGTTTGAGGTTATCTGAGCGCCGGGCGGCGCTCTGGATGGATCAACGACCGCTCGCCCCCGCTTCCAGCTTTGGGACTGACTTCTGCCTGCAGAGCTACACACTTGTCAGAAGGTGAGGAAGGTTTCTATATACAAAGTTTCCTTGTACTTTATCATTTTCAATTTACGTAGCCAGCTTTCAGACTAATAGAGCTACCAAATTTTTTTATCAATATGAGTTATTGAAAGTAAGGAAATTAGTTTCAAACAGGAACTCAAATATGTATAGACGCACCCCAATTCGAAATACAATTGTTTTATAAAGTTTATGATTTATTTATAAGATAAACTAGATATATCTACTTCGAAATGTAAAATGGTTGATACAAAGACAACTCACTATGATGTAATTTTGTGGAAGTTTGAAATTCTTAATGAATTTACTGAAACTGAAAGAATCTTTGATATAGTAGGTATTCATTATCTGTATCGAAAGCATTGGTTGAAATTTCAATGAGAAATTTTGCAAAGTGACTGTTTGGGACCTTAACTGTTATGAAGCCTATTGTGTCGTAAGTTTGGACGTGCGATAAAAATATTCCTGATAAAGCCATGTTTGGTAAGATTTGATTCACATTTTGAGGGTGGCATGATTTCACTTGTCATTCTCTTGCTACCGTATAAGGATGGAAAAGTCGCAGTTATGTTTTTAATTGTGGAATCGTGAGGATACCATAGTCACAAATTCGAGATGATTTTGAAGAATAGACATTCCAATCTCCTTCACTTGCTTCAAGAACGCGGTTCCAGAACATAAACCAATGCAATAATTGACAGAAATACGTGAATCAATTACATATGTTGATCAAGTAGGAGTTTGTAATACGTTATCACATCTGAATTCTCGAATTTAGATTTTTTGAAAGCTAACATGAATCCATCACCTACTTTGTATTGATTTGGGTCAAATCCGCAGAACCGATGAAGATATCATTACGTTTCGAATTGATCTGAATTCTACTATTTGCTTTGAGAATAAATGATGGATGTGCAGTCAACCTCAAACGGATCGTGTTGCTCGTTGGAATAAGCTATATTACTTTTGAAAACAATGAGATGAGTTTTTGCTTCACAGTTTCTCGGTATAGTTCGATATTACCTTGATACACAATATAATAGTTCAAGTTAATATAAATCGTTAGCGTTGGAATGCGGGTTTTCAACCTGCCGTGGAAATATTGGAAGAGGCCCCCGAAAGGACTCTGCATATTGATTTTTTGGCTCTGCATATTTAATAAAAGTAATATCGTACCAATTATTTTCTATCATGATTTGGCATTACATAATTCCAAATCCATATCGATATAGAAAATAATACTCTTAGTTCAAATCTTATGTTGAAACACCTTAAGACGTGTGCTTTTGCAACCCTAAAAATCATGTTTAACATTTTTCAGTCCATAGTACCTTGATAAAAAATATAAATTCTACAATATTATATCGTGAACAACTTTATATCGTACACGGAAAGAAGAGGTTTAGTGACAATAGCAAAATAAATTTTGCTGATACGCTATTACTGCTGTCCCTAAATATAGGTCGTATCTATAACTATGAAGTCCGGTCCTGCTTAGTATACGGACGACACTGCGTCAAATCGCTTAAAGTAAAAAAGCGTACTAAAGTTAATTTTTCAAACTCTTGAAGGTCTTGTACCTAAAAGGAGTAAGAAAAACAACCCATCTGTCCACCACATTGGAGGCAGCCCCAGAATCCACGGCTGAAGACCTTTCTCCAACCCCTGGGATCACCGTTAGGCCCACTGGTAATTGCGATCTGGCATCGAAAGAATCGGTGCTTCTGGGGATCGGCTCTCTCTCGAGGGCCGATCTACTAGAAGTACTGGGGACTTTGCTGGCCTCAATTGGCGAAGATCTAGTGAGAATACCAATTATTAGTTCGCTGATGAAAGCCAAAAACGACGTCGGAACATGTGACAATGTGCCTGCCACGAAAAGACAGAAACCAAACCCTTATCCACCACTGCCAGTTCCCAGAGGTACTGTAAAACCTCAACCTACTTCTCAAGTAATGCGAAGAAGCTGTAGATCAGCAATACCTAGTACATCAGCTTGTAAACATGATAAAACTATTGCTATTTCTAATAGATTCGATCAACTGTCAAATATGACGGAGGATGACATGAACGTCACCCAGCTCGATAATTTATCGAATCCAGGGGCGGACTCAGCTCCTGCGCGTATTTCGATTTCGGGTACAGAAAACGAAAACAACAAAATTCAAAATTGTACAGGGGGCCAAAGTAACCCCTCCATAACCTTTCTGGATGAAAATTATGACAAAATTATACCGACAGATGACGTCAACATGGAAACAACCAACATGACGGACCAACCACCAACGGAAATGACTCCACGTACGATACAAAAACAAAATGTGCCCCCTATCACTGTTAGGGATAAAAATAAGTGGGCCACAGTGAATTCGTTATTCAAATCAAATAACATTAAATTCGATAAGCTGGCAAAGAATGTCTATGACGGCATCAAAATTTTTCCAAATTCATCAGATGACTATCGCAAAATCTCCAGTATTTTCAGGGATCAAAAAATCCCATATCATACATATAGTCTTCCTGAAGATAAAAAGCTCAGGGTCGTATTCAGGGGCGTCCCAGAGTTTCTAACATGTGATGATATTAAAGCCGAGCTGACTGAGAGGGGGTTCGCCCCGGAGTCAGTGGCTCGACTCCATAAATTAAATGGGGAGAAAAAGGCTCTGCCCCTAATTCTCGTTATTATTGATAAAGAGCAGAGAGACATTTTTAATATCAAAGACATTCTCAATGTCCGTGTGACACCTGAGCCGCAGAGGCCCAGGGCTTCTGTGGGTCAGTGTCACAGATGTCAGAAGTTCGGCCACTGTCAGCTGAACTGCAGTGCCGTCCCCGCCTGCGTCAAATGTGGGGAAAATCATATCACTAAGGATTGTCAAAAACCTAGAAATGAAAAGGCAACGTGTGCGAACTGCAGTGGGGAGCACACTGCGAATTATCGAGAATGTCCCAGATGTCCTCGAATAAGGCGTAGGGTGAACCCCACGGGCACCGAGCATCACAATCCCAGATATTTCCCCGCAAACTCGGGAAGGACACAGGCGGGGGTGTCATATGCAGCGGCGGCCCGTGACAACCCCTCTGCCCAGCCAGCTCAAATTAACAGCCCCAGAGACATTCTTTCCACTCTAGATCAAATGAGGGCGCTGTTTGCACAGTTCGCTGAAGCTGCTGCAGTATTTTCACACGGTTTTAATCCCAATTGATGGGTGAAAGGCAGCTTCCGAATTTCATCAAAGCAGTGAGTTGGAATTGTAACGGACTTCTTCAGAATAGACTTGAGTTTCAAGAGTTTCTTGTAGATAACAACATTGATGTTGCTTTTCTGCAAGAGACTCGTCTTAAAGGAGAAACTGTTAGATTTCCTAACTACAAAATGCTTAGAAATGATCGACTTGGACGTCCGGGTGGTGGCGTTGCCATTTTGGTAAAACGTTGCCATCCGCATGTTCAGCTTGGCATTTCCGATGATGATACCCATGGTATAGAAACAGTAGGCATTGTTTTTAACACGAGGAGTGGTCCTATGCGTATGATCAGTGCTTACAATCCTCCGAACAATCGAATACTTCCTGAGGCGCTTGATACACTCTTGATGGAAACAGATCAACCTGTTTTGGTCATGGGGGATCTGAACGCTAAGCACACACAATGGAGTCGTGTTACCAACATGAATGGTAGGCGGCTGTGGCAACATTGTGACAGGTATGAATACCAGGTGTTGGCTCCAGGTGAGCCGACGCATTTTGGTCACCTCAGACCTGACGTACTTGACATTGCCCCGCCCAGGAACATCACCTGAACTGGGACATCCACGTTCTCTCGAGTTGGGCTCTGATCACAACCCGGTGATTTTATCACTAGGGGGCGATCCACCGCCCCAAACAGATCGTCTGTGTACAAAAGTGGATTGGGAGAGATTCAGTTCACTCCTGGAGACAGCTTACCGCGCTCCTGAGAGAATGGATTCTCCAGTTGAGTTGGATGAGGCCGTAGCGCGTTACGAACTCACCATTAAAAATGCTTTGGAGGATTCCTCTCGCAGAGAACCGGCTCCTAAGTTTCACGATGAATTTCCTCGACGTATCAAAGATCTTATTCGTGAGCGAAATCGAGCAAAGAGGGCTTATCAAAGGAGTCTGTTCCCTGCGGACAGAATCCGAGCTAACGAACTGAATAGGGAGGTTAGAGAAAACATATCAGAATTCAGGAATGAGAGATTTGGCACAACACTTCGAAATTTAGAGAATAGTGATCAACTTTGGAAACTTCATCGAAATTTAAAAACAAAAAAATCTGATTTTCCCCCTATTCATGGTGAGGCCGGTATGTGCTATGACCCTGAGTCCAAAGCTCAAGCCTTTGCAGACTCGATGGAAAGGCAATTTAGATTGAATGAGCATCCAGATGATGATCTGGATCGAGAACTTTTGCTGGAAGATCGGGTTCGTCGTACTCTAAGAGAACCCAATCATGATGTCATTCGTTCGGCTTCGATGGATGAACTCAAGGCAATATAAAAAAAAAGCACCTGGTTATGACGGAATTACTAATCGTATGATTGAGTATTTTCCGGATAACCAGGTGCAGTCACTTCTAAATATAATAAATAATTCTCCACGCCTTGAAAGATTCCCTCGAAGGTGGAAACATGCCATCGTAGTTATGATTCCAAAGGAGGGACAAAATCCGACCTTCCCGCAAAATTATAGACCTATCAGTCTGCTTTGCAGTTCAGCTAAGTTGGCTGAAAAAGTCGTTCTAGAAAGGCTTGACGGAGAAGTGGAGGACAGAAATGTCCTACCGAATGAGCAGTTCGGCTTTAGGCGTGCTCATTCCACCGAGCTTCAGGTTCTGAGGCTGGTGGAAGACGTCATAACATCTTTGAATGTCAATAACAGTGCCCATATAATACTGTTAGATATCAGTAAAGCCTTTGATAGAGTTTGGCATGAGGGCTTACTCTCCAAACTCATTGACTTCCACCTGTCACGGAGCCTGGTGAAGTGGATCAAGTCGTTCCTCATGGGTACGACATTTCAGATAAAGGTCGGCAATTATCTCTCGGGTTCGAGAGAAATTGAGGCCGGCGTTCCTCAGGGGGCAGTGTTGTCTCCATTATTATACGCCCTCTATACATCCGATATTCCAAGGAGTGAACACGTGAAGATATCCCTATTCGCTGACGATACGGCTTTGCTTTCCTCTTCAGCCAACCATTTGATGGGTGTCGTTTACTTGCAGGATGCATTAAACGACCTCCAGCAGTGGTACCTGGAGTGGAAGATAAAGTTGAATCCTGACAAAACGCAGGCAATTTCGATGGGACGTAAGAAAAACAACCCGGAGAGGGGTGTGTCTGTCTCTGGAAGGGAGATAGAATGGTCAGAACAAGTCAAGTACCTGGGGGTAACGGTGGATCGCCGGCTCACCTGGAGACCACACGTCAAAATTATTAAGGACAAAATTGCAAAGAAGATCTGCACATTATATCCACTCATCAACAGAAAAAGTAAACTCTCCCTGAAAAACAAAGTTCTGATTTATAAAATGATGTCATTTTGTACGCCTCAGCCGCCTGGGGCCAAACCTGCAAGACTAGCATTCGCGTCCTGGAACGGGCGCAAATGAAAGTCCTGCGTATGATAACGAACGCTCCGTGGTATGTGCGGAACGATCGGATCCTCGAAGACTTGAACCTGCCTTCCATCAGGAATAGTATCAGAGACCGCAACCGGAAAGTTTTCGATTGCGCAATAACCCATGAGAACCCCCTCGTGAGGGAAGCCACTGATTATAACATAGACGACCCCTCACGCTTTAAACGTCCTAGGCACTCTATAGAGTGATGGGCTACTTACCAATCCATACTGGGTAGTGAAAGCTGCACCCTCTCTAGAAATTAACATTTTTCCAAATTCAGATTCAAACTTCTCTTCTCGGCCATCTTTGAGAACCATCATCATGGAAAGTGCTAGAGACCGGTCTCTTGTCCTTATCCAGTCAAAATTCTAAATTCGTGAATGGCTGTTGCCCACTTATTTGATGTCCAAAGAGTAAGAGCCTTCGGGTTACACTTGACTTTAGTAACAGTGATAGGAGATCATGATCTATAACTATAACACATTTGATAACCGTAGATTAAAAATATACCAACAAACCTGGTTGATTTCCCAGTGGTCCTAACTGAAATATCGGTCATGAGCACTAGGTTTTGAGTAGACATTCTAACAAAATACAGCCCAGTATTCCCAACAAGATATTCCTGTTTTTGAGGGTTCCGTTTTTCAGGATCAGGTGACGTTCTAAACCAATAGTATGCTTGTAATACAAATTACGTTACCGTGTTGTCAGCTTTTCAGGGTATAAAGTTGTTTTGGTTTTGAATAAACGAGGAAATTACTGAAACGAAATATATTTTTTAATTATGTTCAAAAACATGAGTATTCGAAAATTTGAAATGAAACTTATTTTTGTTTTCAGTAGGAACTCAATGGTACCCACTGATAGAGAATCGGCTGATACTTCCAACATTTCTACTTTTTTTTTCAACAGTCATTTGATGGAAATGGATATTTTGAGTACAACTTTCTGAAAATAATCAATAGATGTACCTGTCTACCTATATTTAAAAATAAAATGTTGTCATATGACAAAGATTATGAGTGAATGAATACGACTTGGCAATCTTGTTAGCACCCAGGTAGATAGCCGCCAACGACTGGAAGCGCAGGGTAGTGCGTAGTTCGTTTAAAGTGAATTATCCAGAATATCGAGGGCGTTATTTTATTCTACGGATGACCGTTGTAGAGGAGAATTGTTTGTCTTCCACAATATTCTGCGTTTTGTATTAGCTGAGTATGGATTTAGACATAGAAAACGTTCTGAAGTGGGATTTGGAGGTACTGGTGGATCTCTGCAAGGGTGAGTAAGTACATTTCAAAGTTTTAACTTCCTTGCCTACATTATTGCGTTGTTAATCTTTCGTTGATAAAGTCATGTAAATGCATAAGTGGGAAGTACCTACCTAGTTTCGAAAAACAATCTATCGGCAACAAGTGGCTTCGATGTTAGATTTTTTTCCGTGTCTAGAACCACGTTAACCTGGATTCCGTCTTGGAAATTATTCCACGTGAAATGGGTTATGAGGATAATGTCAAGATTTTGCGTGGATCTTCCAGTAGAGCATTCCCTCCTGATAAATCCATGCTAATTTCAAGTGGTGCATTCCCTTGAGATTAATCTACGATAATTTCTACACAAATGCTCCAAACAGAAGATGAATGAACTGAATCTGGACGTCACTAGCAATTTTTTATAAAAAAAACAATTTGTACCCATATAATAACCTTTTTTTACATTGAATCAAATTAATATACCTCAAGTAAGATTGATCACAGCATTTATTTATATATAGTTAAAGCATTTGCTAGCTTTTATTTAGCTGGCCCAATAGTTCCCTATTATAACTGTGGTATGTTGTATACCTCAAATTTAAATATCCAAACATTTTTCATTTTAAAACCGACCTACTATATATTATTGATTATTTTATTTATTTCACCAAAATAAAAAAAATGAAAAAAATCCCATTACAAGTGCGAGAGAAAACAGCGAATTATTGTTAGACCTGAAAGTTTTTTTTCAAAAAAAATTACAATTTGATGTGACGTAGGTACCAATGAATTGTTAGAATTGAATAGGAATAGTTCAAAATTAATCATGAAACGAGCAGGCAGAACAGTAAGAAATGGACGTTATACATCTATTTGAAATTTCCGGCAGAAAATTTGGATTAAAAAGAAATTTTCCTAGGAGCAAATAAGATCTCATCCAAATTGCTTTCCAAGAGTAGAAACGCCATAGAAACTTTGTTGAAAACAAGGAAAGTCAGCCTCGCATGGGAACCAGGACACACAGGTGTAGCCAGGATAGGATCGCCGAAGACTCAAGTCGGACCGGAACCAATCTTAGGAGTACCCAGCATCAAGGTCATCTCAAACATCATGAAGGGACTGCTGCGAAAGCAATTCAAGAAAACGTGCATGAGGCAATCGAAGCTCCAAATGAAGGGGCCTCCAAGGAAATTGTCAAGAGAGATCCTGACACTCAACAGAAGAGATATCAGGACTGTGACTGGGCTCCTAACGGGACACAATCACCTGAACAGGCATATGGAACTTATCGGGATCACAGACGATTTCATATGCATATAACATACTGTTGTGTTTTGACCGACTTTACCGAATAACTCACACATATGTCGGTTGCCCCCCCCCCCCCATGTGGGTTCATTTGAAAGATACCTGGCAATACACACAGACTTGGAACCTCCAGAGTTCCTTTGAAATATGCCACTTTGCTTCGAAAAGACGATAGGTGGTTATCTCAGCGTATACTGGAAACCGTGTGATATCACATATACTTACCTCTAGTTAATCCTCTCCAAAGGGCCAAGTCGTCCTTTGGCGTCTACGGATGCTTGTTGTGTGTTTGGTGTTCACTTCTAACCAGTAGTCGCCAGTAACTTTGGATAACACTCCCCACTTCCCCAAGTATTTCCAAGAAAACGAACTGATTCTAATGAATGAAATGATTTTTACTGCATAATTTTTACTGCATTTTCTGATTTTTCCGATATGTGTGGAGGAGTCGATGGTAATTCTTCTATATCGCTGATATCAGATATTTTGATAATATAATTATCGAAGTTTAGCTATATTCTACGAAAATTTAATACCTACTGATTTTGACAAATGAAACAATTAGATGGGAATCCTCAAATGCATAGCATTCATGATATTTCAATATAAGATAGTAGAACTATAATGATCAAAGTTAAGTTAACAAATTCATTTTACACCCATATTGGATTTTCATATTTTTGTTTCTTTCTATCTCTCCCTCTCATTCCGATTTCCATTCATATTTTCTTTGCTATTTCTACAAGTTCAGTTTTTGAAACAAAAAAATCTGGCAGTGCGTATTGTTTATGTTCTATTTGAAGTATCAAATATTATTTTATGTTATAAATTTTGTTCGTTCACCAAAAAGTCAAGAAAGTTCTGTAGGTATTGAAAATTACTATAAATGCGAAAATATTCTATATGATAAAGAAATTGAATATTTGGGTACAATTTAAGATTCCAACTTGAAATTTCATGAGAAAAATCTCGAAATAATTGAATTTATAACCAGAATGCACACAAAATTGTCGCTTTACAAAGCCCCTGCAATTCCTCATCCATAATTCTGACAAACCTTATTTTTCATTTACCACAATATAAAATAAGCCAGTTGAAAAAAATCCAAAACAGAGTTATAGAACTGATTTTTAAATGTAAACGTTATACATCTGTTGAATCCATGTTGAGCGTCCTAAATATGTAATGTAAATTTGTTAATATTCAAATTGAAACAAAATCTGCTACCTGAATATATCTGTGATGAGATAAAAGTTTTTAGAGATGTACTTAATTATAATACTTGGAATTGTATAGACTTGAAATAACTGGCATGCTTGAGGTCAATTAACTACCCGTAGCCATTGAAAACTAATAATTTAAACCAGTTCAGAAAGCTTTTGAGAAAAAATGTCAATAACCTAATGTTAGCGTGTTTGTCATCTTTCATTTTATTTCTATAATTTCATACAAAATTTAATTTTAATTGGGTTAAGTATTCCTATTTCCTGTTTGTGACAAATTTTGATTGCCAACTTTTCTCATTTTTATGTAGAACTGGTGCTAAATAAATACATTGTTATCATAATTCAGAACACTGAATAAACAGTGATGCTTGTTTTTTACAAGCTTTTATTTAATTCACTTGTTAGTTCGTTCGTTAGTTAGTTTGGGCCAACTCTTGCAAGTGAATTTTGACTTCTAGTCGTCCGATTAACTTGAAATGTGGCAGGTCTTCATAATTCCGGTGACAATGCACTATGGAATGTTTGTTAGAGGAAAAAAAATGCGGCTCCAAGATGGCGGACGAGAGTCGTAATTATGGTCCGATTTGATTGAACATTGGTATGTGGGGGTTTTCGTGGAGACTATGAATTTTCTAGCAATATTGATATATTCAATATGGCGGCTCCGAGATGACAGACCAGTTTTGTGATTATGGTCCGATTCGATTCAAAATTGGTATGTGACGGTTTTTGGGGTGGTCGGAGATTATGGAATTTTGGTCGAAATTCATAAATTCATAATGGCGGCCCCAAGATGATAGACGAGTTTTATGATTATGGTCCAATTTGATTCAAAATTGGTATACGGGGGTTTGCGGGGTCGGAGACCATGGATTTTTTGTCAAAATTCATAAATTCAAGATGGCGGCTCCCAAGATGGACAGACCAGTTTTGTTATTATGGTCCGATTCGATTCAAAATTGGTATGTGACGGTTTTCGGGGTCGGAGAGTATGAAATTTTGGGCAAAATTCATAAATTCAGTTTGGCGGTCCCAAGATGGAAGACGAGTTTTGTGATTATGGTCCAATTTGATTCAAAATCGGTATGCCGGGGTTCTCGGGGTCGGAGATTATGATTTTTTTGTCAAAATTCATAAAATCAAGATGGCGGCCCCAAGATGGGGGGCGAGTTTTCTGATCATGGTCCGAATCGAATCAAAATTGGTATACGGCGGTTTTAGCGGTCGGAGATTTTGATTATTTGTCAAAATTCATGAATTCAAAATGGCGGCCCCAAAATAAAGGAAGATTTTTCTGAATATTATCATATTTTATTCAGAATTGGTATGCGGGGGTTTTCAGGTTCGGAGATTTTGTCAAAATCTATAAATTCAAGATGGCGACTTCTGGAAGGCGGACAAGTTTTGTGATTATGGTCAGATTCTATACAAAATTGGTTTGTGGGAGTTTTTGAGGTAGGAGATCATGATTTCTTTCAGTTCAAAACTTACAGGAAAGATACCTTGTAATAACGATGCTCTATTAGAAATGAACAGATTGAGGCGAACTAACTGAAAAGCAAAAAATAAAATTACTAATAAAAAACTTTTTGAAGACAAGCTTTTATTCAAGCCGTGAACTGAAACGTATAAAATAAGTTCAAGTCATCGCTGACAATGATTTGATAATCTTTTGTTGAATTATTTGGTTTCAAAAAGCTTGTCGCGCGAATTGTAATAAAATTAATACTTCGACGACAAGTTGTTACTTACCAATCATTGTCTAATGAAGTTATTTTGTACCTACTTCCATGAACACTTCGCGCGGCAAGCGATAAACCAAATAATTCAACATAAAATAATCAAATCATGTCAGCGATGACTCAAACTTATTTTATACGTTTTAGTACACGGCTCAAATAAAAGCTTGTATTCGAAAAGTATTTTTATAAGTTATTTTATTTTGTATTCTACACTTTCCTGATACAATTTATATCTTAGATCTTGATGCGAAATCAAAACAACAAATTATTATTGAAAATTCAGTTGCGTTATGTTTCTGTCTATTTGTTCGGCACTTTTACCTGACTTCGAAAAAACAACTTTTTAAAAAAAAATCAAACCGACGAAAAAATAGAATTAAACTTTTTTTTAATTTTTTGTGCGTGAAATCTACTAATTACTACCTACTTATTAACTCCAGGTTTTCATTATGTTGTAGTGTCATAAGAACTACACATGTGTGCCAAGTTTCAATAGAATCGGTTCTCAGGAGAATGGGAGAAACTTCGTGGTATGCCCTAAAAAAATATAGGCATCGACTAGATAACCTCCTTCTTCATTCGTTGGTCAAAAATTGGCAAAGTTACATTTGAAGTTAATGTTTCTCTCAGTTTTTTCAGCTCATTCAACATTGGCAATACTAGATTACTAAAACTAAAGTCTCTGACGGGGTGTTATTCTGCTTATTTAATGGGGTGTTATTCTGCTTATTTAACATTAAACTTTGCCATTGCTGAGTTAATATTCATTCCACAAGCAAAAGCTATTGTATAACCAAACACGTGTCGTGGTTTTGTAAAATAGTAAAAATCATTTGAGAAGTGTCTTTTATTTACCCTATAATATACGTTTTCTTGTACAACCTGTCTCACCTGGTATATATTCAATTCGCTCTATGAGTACTACAAGGATATTTTATTGCCGTTTATATGTTTTATTACAGCTGTTTGGTTTTATTGCAATAGAGCTATTTTAACAAGGATATTTATTACAATGTTACTCCAGTTCTCTTGGCCGTAAAGGGTCAATACTACTAATTTTTCATGTTGTATGTACCTGTACCCAGACCACTTACACATATATTGTCAAGCCGACAGAAAGTGAATGAAGTCCGTTGCATAATTGCTTGTTAAGAACCGGGGCGAAACAACCATGTCTTGAAGACAGTTTGGTCATTTATTGGAGGAAATGTATAGAAACACAACAATATAAGTATTAAGTCTCAAGGTTTTTTCAACGATTAGTATAATTATAGAATACTCCTTGGACATGAGTAATATAAACTCAGGTGAATTTACTCACTAACACTTATTCAGCTATCTATGTTAGGGACTCAGCCACAAAAATCACTTTTGAAAAAGGAATAATTTAAAACATGATACAATACACGGTATAATGAAAATAATCTTTATTTCCGTTTAAAAGTTACATTGTATGGAAATTGTCAATAACTGAACCTAAAAGTAAAATACAGGAAAACACATTTAATTAGAAAAACTAACAAACTAAATATTCAGTAGACTTTTATTTACATTTAAAATTCCGACAGTGAATGAAAACAGTTTTGCAATAAAAATAATATCAAATCTTACTTCAATAGTGAGACATTTTTGAAATTTTTAATATCTGTAGGCAAGCTATTGAATATAATTGAGGGCATACTATATCAACTTTTGTAAATGGAATATACACGAAGGGATATAGGTACATTTTCCAAGGAAATAAAAGCTTAAAAAAAAGAAACGGCATCCAATGGATAAACCATGTGAAAAGCCGTGAGATGCATGGAAATATTAACTCACTTAAGTTCAGTGAAGAACTTGTCCGTGAGTATACCTCCATCTTTCATTTCTTTGTATGGTTTGAATATTTCTCAAAGGATACAGGTATATCATTAAAGCTTTGGTTGAATATTTTTCAAAGGAATAGCGCTGGTTAAAAAATAAAAACAAATATAAATATAAAGATCATATGGTGTAAGTATCATGTGATATCTCCTGTTTTTGACTGATTCACTGGATGTCCTCAAACAATTTTTCGTGAGGGACTGTCGTATTTTTCCTTTTTGGATAAACTCTTATGTTTTTATGACTTTTATCTAAAAGTTGTTCGTTCGTAAATACAGATTTTTAAGTAATCAATAAATGATTTTTTTTAAAGTCTTGAAAATTAGTTAATTCTTCTAGGACACTCTCTTGAACTACTTCGATTTTAGTGTCAGATATTTCTTCTTTTTGTTCATTTCGTTCCGCTTGTTGTTGGGCGTTTCGAGATGAAATCGGGCCAAATTTGTCAGGGCCTTAGCCACAAAAATCACTTTTGGAAAAGGAATAATTTCAAATACTTTCATTTATAAATATTTAAGGTGATACAGTATGCGGACTCAATACCAAATGAAGTCGCTCCTCAGAGAAGTGAATGCTTTTATGGATATGGTAATGCTGTGACCTCTTGATTGTTAGTATGAGCTATTCGGAGACATAGGTTCCAACTGCGTTTCGAAATACCTCTTTTCTATAGAATTCAATATTATATCATTTAATGCTTGGAGATGAGTATTTGTACTGTTGATGTCGTTTCGAGGATTGCTCCCTTCTGGAATATAACAATCATCCTACTCAATTTTTCCCGAAGAATGCGGGAAAACCACTTCATGAATGTTGAAGCTGTCTTTAACCTTCATTCCATTCAAATGCAAATCACAATCATCCAAATTATTTATCTGGAAGATAATATGACAAAAAATCTGTACATTGCATCAACCCATATCATAGCGAAATTTCAATAGCATCGAACTGTATATTTTTGAAATTTCTGTGATATGACATCGATTAGAGTAATAAATCTTCATAATATAAGTTGTTATAATTACAGATGATATCCTTCATATTGGCTCCAAATGAATTTCATAACAGTTTTCAAGAACCTCCCTTCATTCATCGTCATCCAGATGGAACGCTTGAACCATGTTCAAGAAGGAAACAACAGGTAACCCCTAATTTCAACGAAAACCATACGGCATTACTGGACTGAAAATTCCCAAGCACTCAACCGCTTCACCCCAACATCCAATTTATGTAACCGTGCAGCGGTTTACACATGTTATTCGAATAATTAAAATGATTATTTCAGCTAATGAATTGATTAGTATTTTCCAACGAAACCATCGTGCAACATGCCACCAAATGTTCTCAAAATCGTTCGAATAATCAAGTGGAATAGCTGACTTGATTATTGTATATTCAGAATTTCTACTTTATTTCAAAACATTTTGTTGTATAATAAAAAGGAGGAAAAAATCTGTGATAATTAATTAGGGTGTGTGTACGAATAATATATATATATATATATATATATATATATATATATATATTTATATATACATATTGTTATGTTTAGAAGTACGTTAAATATTTAAAGAGTTGAAATGGGAATAAAAAATTGAAAAAATCCATAAATAAAAAAATGTTCGTATTTAGTAATCTGTGCTATGTTATTTTGCAGTTTTTCTGAAGATTCTACATTTTTTCCTGAAACCTTGTATAATATTAATCGATACCTATGTTTGAAATGAACATGTTCTCAACATTACAAGCAATTGGCATAATTTTAAAATTCTTAGAAATCAAAATTTACGAATATATTTTTGAGCACAAGTAGATAACAAAATATTAAAAGTTCGAACATCCTGTATATGAAATTGGATCCGAACACAATAGCCAATGAAATGCCAGGAAAGTTCTTGATTCAAAATTCGGAATTTAGAAAATATGAAAAGCAGAAACGTCAAAAGAATGATTTTCACATGTCTTGTAAATAGTATGTAAGGTAGTTAGAAATGTTTCGAAAATAAAAACTGTCAAATAAGTGAAAATAATGAAAAGTACAACAAAAGGTGCGGGAAAATCGAAAATTCGAGAAAAAAACAAATGTTGTTGGTATCAAGGGAGAGGAATCAACAAGCTAAGGAGATTGTAAGAAAATAATTTTTAGAAGAACCAACGATAAAATTAAATCCTGATAAATCATCAATTTGTATAAGAAAAACAGTTATGTACCACGACAACATGGGAAATAATATAAAGAACAATATCAGATAAAAAATCCCAGATGCAGAGTTAAGCCTACCTATCTTTGATCGAGATTTACCAAGACGAGGCGGAGGCACAGTTGACAAAAGTAGCAACAGTTTCCAGGAACCGGAGAAAAACCCAAACACTGAACATTCTTGTTACAAGAAGTCCCAGGTATTTATTTGCCACAGTGCACTTAAAAACAAAACTTTTTAAGAATCTTTGATAGAACTTTTCACGAATTACTATATTGACCACATAACCTATAAAACTAGATAAAATTTCACTCTTAGTATCACATAATTCAATTTTTGCTGTATATAATTGCTATGAAGCACTAATTAGGATATTTATCGCAGACTAGGTAGTAGTAAGTTTCTCCTAAATAAAGAAAATTTTTATTTTGACTGGATTTCTGCATTATTTTCAATGATTGAGCAATAACAGTTGTTTTTCTCTGAATTTGACATCCATAACTACTAGAGGGCTCCACAGTAGAACCGACTTCTGAGATTCCAAAGGCGTACCGATTGAGTTAGCTGAGGTGGAGGAAATAAGGTGGAAGAGTAAATGGAAAGAAGGTAAAATGCATAGCCGGACATATTAAATATTTATATGGGTATTTATTTATCAATACATATTAAATAAATCTTCAAAAGGGGACCTAGCTTGAAGATTTTAAAATATTAAAAACAAAACACTAAAATTGCAAAATGAAAAAATTAATATATATATTATATATTGTTATGTTATGAAAGACCAGAAATTAATTTAAAAGGGAAAAAGAAATAATTTCAATAAAAAACCCACAAAAATAATAATTACTTACTAGTTAGTAGTTTAAGAGATATTGTTTTCACATATTTTAAGATTATATTTCTATTATGAAGCCTCTGTATGATATTGATAGAAAAAAATATACAAATACTATAATTCAATGATTTTCATACATTGTCAAGATCATTACAACCTATAATTGTTCAAAAGATAACAAAAAGGTCTAGATTTACAAAATCATCCTGAACAAAATATGATCAACAAAATTATAAACTTGAAACATACAGTATATGAAATTGTACCTAACTAAAAATAGACAATGGAAGAACAACAAACTTTTTGATGACAATAGCCAATCAGGGAACAGTATGGTCAGATGTAAGATTTGAAATTGTGAGAAAATAAGAACGGAAAAGTGTCAGAGACAATTATCACTGCATATTGTACATAGTTTGTAAGAAAGGAAAAATAATTTTATTTATAAGTTTTGACAAATAACCCCGAACAGTGATAATGTGACAATGAAGTGCGCGAATTCAAAAATTGAAATCATAGGGAAAAAGGAGAGATGGTATCCAGGAGACGGAAAACAAAGCCAGAAGGAGATTGAAAATAATTTGAAAAAGAACGCCACGTTTGGTTTTGAGGGAAAGAAAAATGCAGCAAACGACATTACCTTTTCATGTACTCCATATAAAAATATTCCAAAGCTGATTTCTGGATCTGTATGGTTCCTTTTTTGGTATTGGGAAGCCTGAGAGCAGTGGATTCAAGGTGGATTCAAATTCTTGATGTGTATTGAAACAGCGACAGTTCCAGCGTCAGGTATAAACTTTTCTAGTGCACATCACAAACTGAATAACCCCACAAATAACTCGTATCATATCAGAAGAACTCTATTTCATTTTGATATTGAACTATTGAAGAATTTTTCAACCTTCAAAGGAAAAGTGATGTTGTGTATAATTCATTCGTCACCGTTTCTCATGATTGTCTTTGAAAATTTGTAGATTGACCATAGAATAAGTTATTTATCGTAGGCCAGGTTAATATAAGTTTTCCTGAATAAAGGAAATAATTGTTTTCCGATACTTTCTTGTTTGTTTTCCACAATGATCAACAATCTTACTCATAAACACTGAATAGAAATTGACATCAAGCAGTGGCTCAATTGCCTGAACCGGCTATCTGAGACAAGAGGCGTACCAACTGAGTTTAGTCGTGGTAAGAAAAGTGATAACAATTGGCAGCAACGTGACGAGAGAACAGTGACGTTAGCTAGCAATTATTATTACACAGGAAATATATTATACAGGGGCTTAGCTATCTTCTGTGCAAAAACTATTATAAATAGGAAAAACGTTCAGAACAAAATTTGTAGACCATTTTCCGTTCTACAACTTTCAAAATAATTATTTTTCACGTTGGATCAATTGTTTTTGAGTTATTCGCAGAAAAAGCATTTGTTCCAACTTTGACTAAAAAGTCGCATAAATATTGACTTTATAGAAAAAAAATTCAGAACATAATGAAAGATCATCAAAAAAAAGATTTCCTGCGTCCGACAAAGTGTTTAGGAGATTACGACAATACGCGTTTTCTAACGCACACCTCCCCGTGCCGCGCTAACTCAGAAGTATACTCAGGACCGACCGAAAAATATATACTGTATTCTCATGCAGAAAAAAAATCCCTGCTGACTGAACGAATACGGATATATTTGAATGACATTGCAATACTCTGCCCTGCTTAGCAGAAACGCCGTATTTGCAATAAAAACCAAATATGAGATTTTGGTATTAACTCAAAAATGCGTCTTTTTATCGATCTCACTGAGCAAAAATGCCGTATGTACCACCAAATCTTCAAAACGAAGACACTTTTTTGCCGTATCCACCGAAATATTGACCTGTGCTCAGCAAAACTACCACATCTATACGTTGCTTAGTAAAAACTCGGTATTTCAATGACCAATACTGCCTTTTTCCTAAACATGCATGAGTTACCGCGTTTTTAATAAGCACTATTAACATTTCATGCCTGTTGCAACCTGAGCCGTTATTTGGTGCCCATGTATTCAGAACGTATTCGTCCTGTGATTCTAATACATCCATTCTGGTGTTGAAACGATGACGTCATATATAAAATGATTCAAAACGTATTCATAGAGTTTTGAAACCAAGTTGAATTCAGTTTCAAAACATAATTTGTTGTTTATTTGTTGAAAATATGTACAGGATGTTCATAAAATCAGATGTGGAATCATCTGCGACTGAAAGATAAACTTTAGTCACTATCTTCCATCGTAAGATAACCCTTGTGGGGTTTTTTAAAGGGAAATTTTTTAATTTCCCTTTTCAATAATTCGTTGTTTTGTATTGTCATAATTTATAATATTCCCCAAAAAATTGGGGGATTCCACTTTCCACTAATAATCGTGAGAGTTTTATTGTCTACTGACTTTCTAACAGAAACATTCTCAGTTTAGGTTTGATTATTGAATCGTATTCGAAATTATGCATTCTTGCGGTTCGTGATAATAATGACGTCACGTAGAATCGTATTCAAATGAAAGATTGAATACGGTTTTACGCCAGAAAACACCTCTGAAGGGTTCCTTATTCTCTCTCACTTTGTTGTTTTATTCGGGGTTTGATTCAACTGTGGTGGCTGAAAAAAAGTGTTTTGTACTTCATTATGAACATGACTAGAAGAATAAAATTAATGTTAGAATTGGCAAACATACGTATTAACTAAACTGATAATCCAGAATTGTTTTTATATCATAATATGGAGATTCCCAGTTCATCACAAAATCGAAACGATCTCTTTGATTACAGCAAACAGAAAAACATATTGGGTGAACATACCGCATAGGGATGATAAGACATTTAAGCATTGATTTCTTTCCTTGTAGTTTGGAAACAATGTTTTCATGTTCAAAATATTTCGCAAATAATGGATTGAATTGCATTTTTTTTCAACTGATTATATTCAATAATATCAAGGTATGCTTAGGAAGATCGCAATATCACATTTTTCTTAAGCACAGTGTTGAATTCTGTATGTTGGGTGTTTAGGAAAAACGCAGTATCTGTCATAATTTATAGTATATGTACTTTAATTTAGTTTTTTAAAGAAAATGTGATATCTATGACAACGAATAATCATTTCTCAAAGACAAATATAGCCTAAATTGTTCAATTCACAACGGCTGTGAAAAACTACAAAAAGCTCTTTTTCTCCGTATAAACTTTTCAACAGATACGGCGTTTCTGCTAATCAGGGCAGTACTCTGATGTGTCATTGAAGCAAAATGTCAGATAAACTGAGCTCAAAAAAGTATATGCGTGTGTTTCTGCAAATTTCATTTTGATCGTTCAAATCATATTGGTCCAAAGATATTTTGGAAATTTTGTAAGATTTAGAGGACTTTCTATTTTCATCAACTTTTGCGTATAACAACTTTAAATTGGTTGACAGTAACTAAGGGCAAGTTTATCCATTCAGATACATGGTACGTTCATTCTACGAGTACATTCTCTCGTTACCATAGAATCGGTTAAATATTTAACGACTGTTAACTTCAACAAAGCAGAATTGCGGCAGCCTGAAGTTATATTCAGTTACAATATATCAAGGAAATATTATTTGGCCGAAAAACTGTTTGATTGAAAGATTGTTGCTTGAGTAATATCCAGAGACAAATTGCATGATCAAAATCTCGAGCCGAAGGCGAGAGATTTTGTCATTTAACTTAATTTTATACTTATAAGCAACAAGCTTTAGATCAAATTTTTCCTGAAAAATATTGGAATGAGATATATTTAAGAATTTCATGCAAATGTCAAAAACCCAATGAAAGTGCTCCTAATGATAAAACATATCCAACGAGATATGAACTGGAATGCATAAAGCACACACAAAGTCGTCTTCACAAGGTTCAATATAAATTGAAACAATTGGTGGACCGACAGGCGAAAAACAACTGCTTTCCTAGCAAATACCACGCAGAACGTTGAATGATATTCACCTGACAATCCATGCAAACTTCCATATAAATGGATATTGTTCGCAAATGTTTCTTTCTGATAAGCTCGATTATGTTTAAATCCATGTCGTGTCCGCCTAACAATCCGCATACCGGTTTCAGACTTTTTTGGTACGGAGTAGTCCCCAGCCAGAGATATCCAACGAGGTTGAAGCTTTGTTGATTATTCTCTCCTGCACCGAATTAATATACGATAATACCACGGTTACTGAAATTCTGACGCATAACTGACGTTTGGATATCGTTTCGCTTTCGAAATATTAGTCGGTGATTCCAACAAGAAATGGAATCCAATAGATGGGGAACTGCTACGAATGAGTAAACAAGTTCGAAAATAGTATTTAAATTGTAATGAATTGTGATTTTCTTTGTATCTAAATGTGAAATTCTCATACAAAATACAACTCGTGTCGATAAAATTGTCCTGAAAATTTTATGCCAGTCATTTTCAACCAATCAGATGCTTTAGTTCGACATTGTTACCAAGGTCACCAGCAAATTTTCTGAAAATTTTTCATCCACATTAGCATGTAGACGTGAAATTAATAAGTGGAAATTTCCCGGCACATAACAGCTATCATATAATTAGACAAAAATAATATTGAAATAATATTGACAATATTTTCCATTTACTTACTTTATAAGTTGGAAATATTACAACAATTCATTGAGGTGAACATTCTATAATATCATTAATTAATTTTGAATTCTTCAAAAATTCTACTTCTACCTCCTCTTTCCTAAGTGGTGAATAAAGCACAGAACCGGTGTTTTTTTTTAACAATATGCCTGTGTTTCATAAAATAAAAATAATACTGAGACACCAGTTTATTTAATCCAGATTCTTCCACTAGGTATGTTAGATATTTTACATTTCTATGTTACATTTTAATGTGCTGCGATTCTTCGCAAAAGGAACACAATTCATACGATTGAAAGTTCATTTTATTATCACCTTTTTACTAACTTATGATTGTATACAATGTTATGAGGAACTTATAATGCCACAAATAAAATTTTGATTGACAGGAGTAGTGAATGTCAAATCCATGGCTAACTTTACAAAATATTTTTTCAACCGGCAACATACGCCAACAACATTCTATTTAGAATAAAGAATAAAATATCCCGATTTCCTGAATTATTTGAAAAACAAATTATTACGGCCAATAATAATTTTTTTAGAATTAAACCTAAAAGAATATGAGAAATATATAAGTATATATGTATAGGTATAGTTATATATTTTTTATATATCACCTTTGTTTGTAGTCAATATTGTCATTTTTCTGAAACCCAGTAAACAAATTATGTGAAATCAATTATTTTTATATAATAATGTATCTGATATTATGAATTTTATTTTACTAGGGCACGGGAAAAATTTAAAAATATATCCCACAATACGAACATCCACTTTCATTCTTAATCAATATTGACATTTCCCTGAAACCCAGTAAAAAAATTGTATGAAAACAATCAATTTTATATAAAAATTTATCTGATATTATATATTTTATTTTACTAGGGCACGGGGAAAATAAAAAAATATCTCCCGCAATACGAACGTACCCACTTCCATTTTTAGTCGATATTAACATTTCCCTGAAACCTAGTAAGAAAATTGTATGAAATCAATTAATTTTACATAATAGTTTATCTGATATTATATATTTTATTTTACTAGGGAACGGGGAAAATCAGAAACTAATACCCCCCAAAACTCCCATTACACACAGCCTTCTATTTATTTGTGAACAACGTTAAAATAAATATTTAATTAATGTTTTCTATTCAAATATAATTCCGGTATAAAATTTTCTTAATGAATCCCCCACGTGCTTGAATTAATTGCGAGAAATTTGTCTCGTACATGAATTTTTAAAGAAAACTCATGTACTCAAAAAATTTCCGGCAATAATTCATTCTCTAGGGAGATTATAAGTGAATATTATTCTCCTTCACAATTACTAGTTATCATAATATTTTACGCAATTTTATGATAACTCGTCAAGTGAAGTCGAAGAATAATCGGCAATTTTATCGGCACTTGTTATATTATACATGATTAGACTATTTCGCAAATGAGCTAAAATGACACCAAAAATAATAGGATTAGAATAGAAATTTATACAATGAAAAGTACAATTCTGGTAAATAACAGAATGACTAGGATTAGTTGCCGGTGGTTGAGAAACGAGACTGGTGGGCATCTCTTCTGCAGGTATGGACAGGGAGCTTCCAGAGTCAAAATCATTAGTTGTTCCAGATCCAAATGGACTTTTTCTAATATCATTTATGAGGCTCTTGTGATGCTCAATATTGAGCTGTAGATAGGGCGGAATGGAATTCACGCTTGAGTGCTCTCCAGTGATTGGTGATTTTTCTAGCTTTTATATCGATACCAATTTTTTGTGCGAATACGGCTATCCATTTTGATATTATTTTTTTTTCCAATGGAACATTCTGATACCAAAGAACTAATTTTGGACTATCACGTGCCATATTGACTCTCAGAAATAGTCGATCTGTCGATACGTGCGCTGGGCGCTTATCAAACAGTGTTTTCAACAAACGCACTGGACAATCATCTGGAGCATTAGTATTTGTGACGAGCCACTTACTATCAGTGAGTCTTCTTTCTCCCCTTTGACTTGTTTTGGAAAATAATCGATTCTTCCAGTTGGTATACCGTCGTTTGTATATTCGTTTTGAAAATATTGCTTTTTGCACTGGACATCCTCGCCACCTCTCCAGGCTAGTTCATAAGCCATTATATGGTATAATTTTTTTTGTAATCCTTCAGGATTATCTTCATCCCATGCAACTGTCATCCCGACACTTCATTTTTCGTTAATGCATTGGAACTCTCTTTTCTCTTGTCGGGAATTTCTTGTAATTGCTTGCGCTTCGCGATTTTAGCATTTCGCGCATTCTTGAAAATAAGGTCCGAAAAAGGATTGAACATGATATTGAAATTTTCAAAATAAAATTCCTGCAACATCTTTGCTGTTGTATTCCATATACTTTCTATGCAACTTTCTTTATAGTCCTCACCATGAGATTTCTTCATGTTATATGCGCAGTCCATTAAAATTTTGGACTTGTGTATCAGCGCGTAATTCATATACCCTTTCACTGCAGAACTTCTCAAATTGTCTCCAAATTGAGTTTTTGGGAGTAACTGTATTTTTGGGTGTTATATTATAAATATTAGTCTGAATTTGTTCAAATGAACTTGTAACAAAACGACTCATTTTGACACTTTCAAAAATTTTACGTCAGATGACAAACATATGTCCAGAGTTCTTTTGTCTTAACTACGAAAATCAATTATGGAAGTATGTTTATGAGAAATATTGTCGAAAAAAAAAGATTTTAAATTCAAGAAATCGAAGGTTTTCGAAAAACAGGAAATCGATCAATTCTTATCTGATGCTCCGGACCACGACTTCCTCCTGCTGAAGGTGGCAACCATTTTTCGAATCGCTGGCGCGTGTCGTCGCGGAAAATTGATGAATATGACGGTATAGACGATATTGAAGACAAGAAAAATGTTCTTGTTGTTACCATCCCGAACATAAAAACCAACATTATGAGAAAATATGTGGTTTGCAATCCCGATAATGAAAGATGAAAGATCAAGCTACCTAGAATTATACAAAAAGTATGCCAGTCTGCGTCCTGCTGACACTCATCATCTGTGTTTTGTCATCTTCTTCAAATCAGGAAAATTCACTAAACAATGTGTGGGAATTAATACTTTGGCAAAATGTCATCAAACATTGCTATGTACTTGGGCCTCCCAAATTCTGAGAATCACACCTGTCATTGTTTCTGGCGGTCGACAGCCACAATGTTGGCTGACTCGGGGGCCAACATCAACAACATTAAAAGGCACGGTGGATGGAAATCTACGTCTGCGGCAGAATCATACATCGAGATTTCGCTCGAAAAAAAGATGAAGATTTCTCATCATATTCTAAAAAAATGTTCAAACACTCCAATACCAAACTCCAGATCCTTGGGGAGCAGCATCCTCACCTGTCGATAATTCAGCGAAAATTCAACAAGCTTTCTTTCATGACACATCTAAGAAGTTTCATAATGCTACCAATTGTTCATTTAATTTCAATATCATTCATAATTAGTTTGAATTGAAATATTTAAAAATTATATTAGGTATCCATTTTTCTCATAAAAATGTTAGATATAATATACTCGTAACAAACACATGCGAAAATTGACTTTTCCGCACGTAACGGCTTACCCAACTAACATTATATGAAAATTATACAAAGCAGAGGGGTAAAATGGCATGAAGAAGTCCGAATTTACCTATTTCTAACCAAATATTCCAACCTATTTCTGACCAAATATTCCACCTCCAACTACTTACTAACTCCAAAGTTATAATTCGAGTTATAAAAACCGTAACTGAGACCACCGGATCTCCTTCAAAAACCATAAACACAATAGGCGTAATTTTATTTTCATTTATAGTAGTAATACATCCAACAGACAGAATAGTCCAATTATAGGAGTTTATAACGTAAAATTTGTGTAACACAGTATACTTATTCTAGGTTAATATGTTAACAATAACTGATAAGTAACAATACTTTCTGAAATTAAATTTCAATTCGAGATGAGCCTATATAAAATTTGTTTGATTTGGGATGCATTTGAAAAGAATATATCCACTGAGGGAATATTGTTTAGACATCTACACATATGATTTACACAATTATAGAAATTATGTTGGGAATTCGGTACATCAATACGAAAGGTAAGATTCGTTCTAGAGGCTAAACGAGGAATATTGAAGTGCAATAAAGATAGTAATGTTGATGAATCGATTTCATTGTGTATAAGTTTATGAATGAAAGTAAGGTCGGAAATTTCACGACGTTTTCTCAAAGAAACCATATTAAATTCATTCAAGAGAAGATTATACTCACAGTGTCTCTCTGGATATGAACCATGAACTGTATAATGCGGATTCCATATCTGGCTGCCGTATTCCAATTTTGATCTCACCAAAGCAAAAAATATGCATTTTATTGCTTCTAGTGATTTGAATTCTTTGCAATTTCGTATAACAAACCCAAGAAGACGCATTGATTTATTTGTGATATCCTCTATGTGTGACGAAAACGTTAATTTCGCGTCAAACGTTTTCCTAGATCCCTACATTCAGATACCCTCGTAATGATGGTATCCTTCAATATATAATTGTGGACAATTGGAGATCTATGTGAGTATGTCATAATTTTGCATTTACTAATGTTCAGTGGTAAGTTATTCGAGTCACACCATTCAACCAAATTATTTATGTCGTGTTGTAATGTGGTACAGTCCGTAGGATCTCGAATTTCTTTATAAAGTTCCATATCGTCTGCGAAAAGAAGTTTTTTTGATTTTATGGAGTCACAAATGTCGTTTACAAACATAAAAAATAAGAGTGGCCCCAGGTTTGAGCCCTGCGGCACCCGAGAACAGGCAATAAACTCAAAGCTTTTTTTCCCTCCATATTCAACAAACACATTTCTGTTCGAGAGGTAACATTTCAGAAGGTTTTGGAGTTTCGCAGAAATTCCGAATCGACTTAGTTTTCTCAGAAGTAATTCATGGGAAACTCTGTCGAACGCCTTACTGAAATCGGTATAAATGACGTCCACCTGGTTTTTATCATCTAAGGATTTCGAAACATATTGAGTAAGTGTACATAGATTCGAAACAGTGCTTCGTGCTCTCATGAATCCATGTTGGAATTCCGAGAGAGATCTGGAAATTTTATTATAAATTAGATCCGACAGGATGATTTCAATAAGTTTTGAGAAGACTGATATCGGAACAATTGGTCTGTAGTTGGTAATATCATTTGCCATTCCTGACTTATGAAGAGGGCAAATGCGTGAGGTTTTCCATAGTTTGGAAATCGGTCAGTATGTAACATTTTATTGTAAATTATTTGTAGGGGTCGACATAGGTAAGTTATATGCTTTTTGACAACTTTGGCAGGAATACCGTCAGGTCCGCCAGACATTTTGTTTTTTAATTTTTGTGATGCTTTTAAAATTTCTTCAGTACTAATGTTGTTCAAAATTAGCGGTAAACTGAAATTGTTTGGGGTATCTGATAGTTCATGTTGACTATTATTATCATTGGCGGTATAGTTACTACTTACATATGTAGCAAATTCGTCAACAATTTCCTTTGGTGTCGAAAGAGTGATATCGTTGAAAATCATTTGCCCCGGAATCCGAGTTTTATTTTTCTTTGAATTAATAAACGCCCAGAAACTATAAGGGTTGGATTTCGAATTGTTTTCGGACCTCTCGATGAAGGTTTTATATGCCGCGGTTATTTCCTTTTTTATAGTCCTACGTAGGTTCTTTAATTTCTCGAGATGGAACAAGTACTTCGTTTTTTTATACATATGAGAGTGATGATATTTCATTTTAATGTTATTAATTATGTTCGTGGTATACCAATGTGGATAAGTGCGGCGCCTGTTTCTCTTCAAGGGTACACATTGGGATACCACTGACTGCAACACATTATCAAATTCTTCACTGGCCCCGTCTGAATCGTATATTGTTACCAAAAACTCCCAATTAATTTCATTGATCAATCTTATGAATTTTTCATTGTCAATTTTGGTGTAATCGTATCGTTTAGAATATGGCTGAAACCGCTTTTCTTTGGTACAATCTATGGATAATGAAACCGACAAGCAAGGGTGATGCAAATCAAGTGGCACCAGAGATTCTAGTTCTTCTGCCACCTCACAATCATGTCCATCTGAATAAATCACAAGGTCTAAAATTCTTCGGTTATGATTCAAAATACGATTTCTTTGAGACAATGCGGCCAAATTTACGAATGAGTGAAAATTGTCCAAAAGGTTTGACAATTGGCCAGTTTCACAATAATTTTGTATTTCAGTGATGTTGAAGTCACCAATAATTAACGACTGGCTAATTTGAGGGAGTGTTCCTAAATATTCGAAAAATACTTCATATCCAATTAGGTTCGTATTGGGTGGTATATAAACAACTAGTATATTAATGGTTTTGTACTGACTGTAACGTGAATGTATACCTAATAAGTCAATTTTCTGGATTGGAGACACTATGTTGATACTGTCAGATTCGTAATGGTAGTATGGAATTACTTGCATAGTATGGAATAACTTGTTATGAACTTCAAATATACCTTCACAGCCTCATGGGTCAATAGAGTTATTCATTAGATTAAATTTTACCTAAAGGTGACCAGCAAAATGTGTTCAAGATAATTGAACTTTCAGGGAATACTTTCTAGTAAATATTAACGTGATTATTACCTCATGTATGTTCACATTGTCGGGGAATAAACAAGTCGGTGAATAGATCTACTATACACTCTATTACCTATTTTGGCACCAATTAAGTTGCCTAGGCATTTTTTGTCCTACTTTATACCTACTGTTCCACAATGAGGGCGAGATTACTACAATATTTGTCTGATAAGACTAAAAATCTACAACGAAGTCAAAGTTACCAAAATTGAATTCCTTAAAGTAACTTGGTCTATTATCAGATATTGACGCCCGAATCGATTCCGATGAGGATGACATGATACAATTTACTCTCTTTAATAATTTATTTTGGAGCTGAATTTTTGAAATCTATGAAATGCCAAGTAGAAATTTGAATAGAATTGAAAAACCACCAAACCACCAACTACTATCGATTAGCTGCCAGAATGGGAATATAATCAGAACCTACACTTCCCAAAGTCCAAAGTTCAGAGCCATCATGTTCCCACTTATGTGGTACATAAGATTATTCTACTATGTGCTGCTCCATGTCTTTTAGTTCAACTATCAACTATTCCAAAACATCATCCATTTTTGTGAATGAAATATGAAAGCAAATGAGTGTTAACCATCGACGGAGGCAATACAAAACAGGGTTATGTTAGGTTATGCCGGTAATGGATGGATTGACAGAATGAACAGAATAAATGCATAGATAAGCTGCATTCAACAAGCTTCGTCTGTCGCCAGCGGTGATCTACTACCGTGACGTTTTCAATGATACGGCAAAATGAAATTCCATGGAGTTGGTCCAGCTGAAGCAAATGGGTAAAAAATGAAGTGCAAGAAAACGAAAGCAAATAGCAAAACAATAAAAGATTGATGTGTTGGAAAGATGACTTCGAAAATTTCAACACTAATCATTGCGGAGTCCGAAAACGTCAAATTAAAGTTTTCACGCAAATCATATCTCGATTTTTTGAGATGTAGTCACAATTGATAAACAAATTGTATTGGATTTTTCCGAGCACGACATTCTGTAAAGTTAGCATTCTAAGAGTACTTTCAGACTATGCGGAACGCGGACATGTCACACTACAATGTGTGAGCCAATCACTACACACCATTTGATAAATACAATTTGCGCGTACTATTTTCAATACCACTGATATTTGATGTTCAATTCCAGAATGAACACTTCAATTTCAGAATAAATACTTACTACGGGGTTTTGTAGTATATATCGTTTTCTTTGAGTAACTTGGTATAGGCTAGACAGAGATACTTGGTTTTACCATCAACAAGAAGTAGAAAATAATGTTTATTTTTTCTCCGTATTAGAAATTAAAATGATCATTTTAGTGTTTCTGCTCAGAATATCGAATAACAACAATATAAATTTATTATCCACGATTCCAGTCCAACCAGAGAACAGAACGCATAGACATATCGCCTGAAAAAATATCCCAAAACAAATTTGTATTTCATCACGTGACCACAATTTGAAAGGGTCTGAAATCCCAGGAAGAGGAAAATGGACTTCAAAGTCAATAATAAAGGTTACTTTCGACTTTGTATGGAGCCTATGTGTTCTCAGAGTTGAAATCTTAGGAATGTGCGACTTAAAGGTCCCATATGGGATAGACGCCATATTTTTTGGCTTGAAGCGTTTCCGCCATTGCAAAAATGATCCAAATTTTTTTTGAATCGACTACATTTTAATGATAGATAGTCAAAAAATTGGTGTATATGATATGTATGAAATTAGTTTCTGCAGTGTTTGATGAAAAAAGTACACTTAATTTATGAATTTTTTTCATACAAATTTGATATTTTGAAGGGGCCCACTTGTTTTATATAAGTAAAATTCAACATTATCACAGAAAAGTTTGTATCGCAAATAAAACCGACCTAGATGTGAATGCGAAACCATCACTTGCATACTTCATTCTCTGCTATACGTTCCTTGATAGTTCTTTTTTCATACGCCATGTTCATCTTCAAAGCTTTACGAATAAACATGTAGGTTAAGATACACAATAAGCAATAAACTTTTATTTTCTTCTTCTACCTTTGACTGTTTGTTTCAATATAGTGTTTATAACCTAAAATGGGTAGAAATTTTTACCGATTCGACTTTCTGGTGTCGTGGTGGATGGACGTCTACCACGCGGGCAGAAAGTCAGGTTAATGTTAGTTTTTGTACAGCCGTTCCACGTGCATCGCAAAGTTATTAATTATTGTTGTGAAAGTTTTGGGCATTCGTGGTATCATTTCGAGTAAGACAATCCCGTTTGCCCACTGAAGGGGGGTCGAATTTGTGGCTATAGCCCCCGTTTACTGGTATATTATCCAGTATTTTGGATAAACCATAAAAAACAAGCAAAGCAAAGCAAAGCAAAAATTTTTTACCATCAGTCGACTATTCTGAAGGCAATTTTACCTATTTATGCCTTCGACTTATTAGGCAAAATGTCTTGATTGCCCAATTTTTGACTTCTGACTTCGCCAATTTGGGCGCTGACCTATTTGAAGGTCGGAATGACGTAAATTTAACTTAAAATGTTTGCTGGGTACCACTTTCCGCACTTGTTAAGTAAATTACTATTTCCTACGACCACATAGGAAAGTAACATATATCGCACTCTCTACTCCCATGGGAAGGGACCTTTATTCTCACGCGTGCGGAAAGTAACTTTCCGCACGGCTGTCAATAAGCCGTCAAACCCGTGAATCCTGTAAGATTCACAGATGTAATTATCAATTGCTCTTCCTTATTGATAGTATTTACATAAAAACTGAACTAAAAACTTATTATTTGAAGAAAAAAAAATGTTGACTCCGAGAATTGATCCCACAACCTTGGGGTCATCTACCGTATACTCTTCCATCTGAGCTAATTCAGATTTGAGTTGACGTTATCAGAGATATGTATATCTCGTAAATCGATTTACATTAATAGAATTATATTTCTTGTATTTTCATTTTATTAAAATGAAATTTAGCTATTTTTAAAGTTCATATAATTGAAGGATAGCAACGAAAGCTTAAACTGTTAATTTATAATTATTTCAGTAGTTTGTTTTAATACGAACTACCTGTATCTAAGATAGGCAACCAGAGAACCAGGCGCGGGCACATTATTTGAAAATTTAAAAAGCTAAGTAGGCTTTGAAACAATTCTACGACACAATACCACAAAAAATCATAGAGGCAGCAAAAATAACCCCTTTACAAATTCTACTAGAAAACTCTACAGATAGATATGAACGAACTTATAATGAATTTCTCAACTGGATAAGAATAAAAGAAATCAAAAGTTCTTTCTCTGAAAATGTGATCCTAGCATACATAGATGAATTATCTAAGAAAGTACGACCAAATACCCTGTGGTCTCTGTACTCTATGCTGCGCACTACTTTATACATTAATCATAACGTAGATATCTCAAAATATCTTAAGGTGAAAGCTTTTTTAAAAAGAAAAAATGACAGTTATAAACCAAAAAAATCAATGATCTTAACAACCCAGCAGATAAATCAGTTTATTACAACAGCTCCTGATGATCAATTTCTACTTATTAAGGTGAGTTTAAAGCAATGTGATATTCATTAATTTACTAATAGAATTATGTTAACTTACTTGTTGCTTTAATTTTCGGTATATCAGGAGCATGTCGCAAGCAAGAGTAAATAAAAATTACTGTAGACGACATTGAAGATCTAAGTTCAGCAGCAATAGTTAAGATTAAAAATACAAAAAATAAAATGAATAGACAATTCAATATTATATATTAATTTTATGAAAAATATAAAAAATATGCTAAATTAAGACCAGCAACCCACGAAAAGAGGTTTTTCTCAACTACCAACACCAAAAATGCACCAAGCAAGTGGTGGGTATCAACAAAATGGGATCTGTACCCACCTTAGTGGCAAAGTTTTTAAAACTTGAGAATCCAGAAACTTACACCAGTCATTGTTTCCGAAGATCCTCAGCTACGATCCTAGTAGATGCAGGAACCACTCTCGAAAGATACGGAGGATGGAAATCCTCTGCTGTCGCTGAGGGGTAAATAGATGATTCTCACACCAACAGAATGAACACCGCTACTAAAATTGTCAGCGCTGAGCGTAGAACTTCGGAAGACACTGATGCTCAATCAGCCATATTAGAAAACATAAATTTAAAACCCTCAACTTCTTCGATGAGCACAATAATTACAAGCAGCATCCAAGAAAATATTGAAACGAATCTTTCGCAAACATCGTTACAATTTACAAATTTTTTATGGTTCCAAATAATTCAATTTGTTCCCCAGTTCTATCTAATAAGTACTTACTTATTGTAATTTTTTCAAATAAACGTTTATTACGCGTCGTGCCACAATATTTCCCACCCGTGTGAAAAATGTCACTTTCCGCACCAGTAATGTAATAATTTGAGAATTGTATGATTCATAAGTGGTAATATTTGGCGTCAAAATGCAGTCGAAAGGTTTTACATGTCTGGTATCACTAGACTCTATTTGTTCCATGTTTCGTGATTTGTTCATATTATTAAAGCTGAAATTAAAAATAAACATACAATTATTTCTTGTCAATTCATATGAAATAGTTAATCAATTACATCAACGGCGCAGCGATGAATTAGATGTGCCACGAATTACAAGAATTGAAACTTCTGATTGGGTTCTCACGAAAGAAGAAGTGTATGCTTATGATTTATTTGTCAATAAATGAGTCTTATATTGGCTATGTGAGAAGTGCTTGATGGAGACAGTCAAATCGATCGCTTCGCACGCCTTGGCAGAAATGTGAAACAGAATCGGAAGTGTCAAATTTGTTGATAATTCCACGTTAAATTCGTTGTGTTGCTAACTATACTCATAATGGAAAAACACAGTTGGTGTAAATTATATACTTTTCCAAAACCGGCCTGGAAATTGGAGCAAAGAAAGAAACATCATTACGATTTCAGTAAATCAATTTTATTTATTTTATTTATTTATTTATTTTATTTTAGACATTATACATCCAACAGGCCTAAGTCCAATAACAGGAGTATATAATAATAACTATGACAATTTGGAGGGAATATTATAGTAAATCAGGAATAAATGATAATCAATGGTAACAAATAATAACAAAATCATAACAAAAAGATGCCTAGCTATAAGTCATTCAAGAGAGTGAAGGTTAGATTAAATAGAAAAGGTGATAACTTAGAATAAAGTACAGATGCACGAAGGAGATACAAGTATAAAATTGAAAGTATACAGTGCATTCCATTTAAAACAAGCCACTCTGAATAACTTTTGGTACAATGATTTTCAGGAAAAATAAAAAAACACGTCAACAATACACATACACATTTTGACATATTCACATTTGATGTTACTTCCACTATCGCACTCCCAGAGCATGTCACCATTTTTAAAAAAATGGATCACTCTATATTGTTTCGCATTATCAGATGCTTCATGATGAACAGATTTCAACAAAGCATAAAATCATGGTCTGATGCATATGGTTCGGGAGCTACAAATTATTTGAGTTGAAAACAAGCCACCCTGAATGAACTTCTGTACAATCTGTTACCTATGTTTCATAGGTGTTTTTTTGAAGTATACTTCAAAAAAGTCTTATTTTGCCTAATTAAGTTTGAATTCGATATTCTCTTCATTTTGTATTTGTCTCATTCTTCAATAACGATCACCTACAAGGTGAAGTTACAATTGGTGTTTCTGTTTTTGTGAATTCTTGAGAAGCAATGGTTTATACGCTTCGAGAACGGATTGAAATAGTGAGTTTGTACTACCAGAATGGAAATAGTGCTAGAGCTGCTGCCCGTATGTTCAATGATAATCATCCAGGAAGAAATGTACGACACAAATACGTTTCGGAATTATTGAACAAATTTATGGAAACTGGATCTGTTAGCAATAAAAAGCATAACCGTTCAGGAGTTGTCAACGATGAAGCTATTTCTATTGCAGTTTTAGGGTACGTTGGACTAATGGAAAATACGCAATCTCTTACTAAGTTATCTCGAGAATCAGTAATCAGTCGTACAAATGTTTTCAGGATCCTTCATAAGTACAAATTTCATCCATATAAGATTAGACTAGTTCATGAATTGAACGAAGACGATTTCGATAGACGTATCGAGTTTTGTGAAAGTCTCACTGAACGGATCAACTTGCATCAGAATTTCTTGAATAAAATTTGTTTTTCAGATAAAAGTACGTTTAGTTTGAATGGAGAGGTGAATCGGCAAAATTGTCGATATTGGAGTGATACGAATCCTCATTTATACCGTCAAGTTCATACCCAACGACCTCAAAAACTGAATGTTTGGGCAGGAATTTTAGGTGAGCACATCATAGGCCCTTTTTTTGTCGATGGTAATTTGACTGGTGAGAAATATTTGGATATGTTGGAGAATCGGATAATACCGTGCATCAATAGGGCAATTGGGGAGGATATGAATTTATTCGAACAAGAAATAGTTTTTCAGCAGGACGGTGCACCTCCTCATTATGCAGCTCCAGTGCGACAATTTTTGGATGATCATTTTCCTGGTTGCTGGATTGGCAGAAGAGGTCCTACAGAATGGCCACCAAGGTCTCCGGATCTCACTCCTGTAGATTTATTTCTATGGGGTCATTTGAAGTCTAAAGTGTATGAGATAAAATCAACAACATTGGAATATTTGAGAGAGAATATCATTAGGCATTGCAGAGAAATAACTCCCGAGATTCTCAACCGGGCGGCAATGGAAGCTCGTTTGTACCATTGTATGGAAGTTGGTGGAAACGGTTTTGAACATTCACTACAGATTTTTTTTCTCTTCTCATTGTCAAGTCATCAGATTTTGATTCAAGAATTTAATAAAAAATCTCTTTTTCTGATTTATTGCTTCATTTGTCTCTAGAACGAATATTTCAAAATGTGCCTCCTGTATAAATTGTTGACTTGTTTTTTTTTATTTTTACTGCAAATCATTGTTTCAAAAGTTATTCAGGGTGGCTCGTTTTCAACCAAATAATTTGTAGCTCCCGAACCATATGCGTCAGACCATATGTTTTATGCTTTGTTGAAATCTGCTCATCATGGAGCATCTGATAATGCGAAACAATATAGAGTGATCCATTAAAAAAAATGGTGACATGCTCTGGGGGTGCGATAGTGGAAGTAACATCAAATGTGAATATGCCAAAATGTGTCCTTCTGTATACTATTGTTGACGTGTTTTTTTATTTTTCCTGAAAATCATTGTACCAAAAGTTATTCAGGGTGGTTTTAAATGGAATGCACTGTATATATGCCGACGCTAATTTGGAATAAGTCTATACAGTTGCTTTCTTAATTGATTCAAGTTAGGAAAGAAGATGTCTACAGAGGGTACATTGTTGAGACTTCTACACATAGTTGAGATTGGACTATTGTAGTGAATTTGGCATGTCGATTCGAAAAGACAAGTGTGACCTTGACGAAATACGTGGAGTATTGAAATTTAATAGTGATAATAGAGATGTTGAGTCAACTATTTATCAGTTTGTATACAAATATGATGAGAAATAGCAATCTCAACGTTTTCTCAGGCTAACAAAATTAAATTCTTCCAATAGTAGATCGTATTCGTAGTGATAAATGGGATAAGTGTGGTGTTTCTTGTAGAATAGGAATTTGAGAAATTTCTTTCGAACTGATTCAATGGCTGTTATGTATTTGACGTGCTGATTAAACGTAAGGCTTTGCATTCATTCACTCGTCTTAGGATACCATCACCGATTCTATAGTCATATATAACGGGAGAAACAATCGGTAGTGTCTGAGATTTCTGTATTGATTTTCATATCATCAGCAAAAAGTAGTTTGCTCGACTGAAAAGAAGTACATATTCCATCGATGAATATTAGGAATAGGAGTGGCCCTAAGTTCGATCCCTGTGGTACTCCTGAGTAAGCTACGAAATTGAAAGATTTCACACCTTCATATTCGAAGTTATCTTTCGCTCAAGTAGGATTTCAATAGAAGCTGAATCTTGGGCGAAAGACCAAAAGCTCCCAATTTTAACAATAGCTGTTTGTAAGATACTGTATCAAAAGCTTTACTGAAATCAGTATATGCAACATCAATTTGGCGACGATTATCAAGGGAAATAGATATGAACTGCGTAAACGTGCAAAGGTTAGATACATAAATCTGACAGGGACTTACTCACATGTATTTAGAAGAGATCGAAAAGAATGATTTCGAGTAATTTTGAGAAACCAGAAATTAAGGCTATTGTCTATAGTTACGAATGTCTCCTATTTTTCCTGATTTGAAGACAGGACAAATACGGGATTGTTTCCATATGGTGGAAAAAGTTTCGCTATTCAGGGTGAGGTTTTAAAAAAAAAGTTGAGGCCTACATAGCACTTTTACCTGGGATTTAATTAGTCTAACGGGGACATTATCAGGACCGCATGTCAATTTGTTTTTTAGCTTTTTTGCCGCCGTTATAGAATGAGTTCCTCGCTCATTTTATTAATATATAAATAATGACTGGAACTGATAGAGCATTCGGGAAAGGTACGTTCATTTGAGAGAGGAGAATCATGGACTTATGCATTGCTGAAGAGCTCATCAAAGGTGTTGTTCGGATAATGTAAGCTTTTCATCATTGATGAACATAAGTCCAGGGATACGAGTTTTTTTTTTGTGTTGATGAATGACCAAAACTTTCGGGGATTACTAGTCAGGCTATTTTGTGCGATATTATGAGTTCACACGTTTGTACAAACGTTTTATGACAAGGGGGAACATAGTAGTGTCACCAAATCAACCAATAATGGAAAAGTAACTGAAATTAATCCAGCTCAACTCAACAACAACAACGCAGGGCACTTACATTCGAAGGTTTTTCGTAGGATGTTAATTTCAATGTGGTTTGCCTAATATTGTGGGCTTGCTTATATTAAATAACTTTGGCCGTTAATTCTCTGTTCTTCAACATTTCTCAAATGTGCTTAGGTTAATTCATTACCTCATTACCAGTTTGAGGTTGGAAAGATATGTTTTATGCTTTTAGATTCTGTTCTCATTATAAAACCAATTTGTTTAACTTACAAATATTATTAATTGCTCTCAGATATCGACAATGTTTCAATTTTTTTAGTTTTTCACTTGATTTCGATAGAAATTATTTTGTCATCTAACTGTCAAATAATTCCCGAGTCCCGAAATATGGCGTTTGACACTGTCGTGCACATAACCAATTGCATGAGTATTAGTGTGTGTGAACTTTGGCCAAGAATTCATTCTACCTGACGGTGGGTATTATAACCCCCCCCCCCAAATTGTCATGAGTTATGGAATTGCCCTGCATACGTTATCTCCGTTCTTGCTATGACTCCGAGTAGGGTACAAAGCTTTCAATTCGAAAGAGTTTTCCAGTTGTTCAGGATCACTAACTCTTCCATTCATTATACCCATACCTAACTAAAATCGTGATATGTTTCAAATTATGTCATCCATAAATATTCCTAATATCACGTTAATATTAATCGACAAAGTACCTATGTAAATCAGTTAGTCCTACTTTTTTAACCGGCGAGAAAAAAGGAGGAGATTCTCTAGTCGATGCGTCCGATTTTGATTATTTTTTTTAATGAATAGGGTATACCTCGAAGTGTGTCCTATTTGGATTTGAAAATGAAATTCACTCCTAACGGTAGGAAAATGGGGGATGATTGTTGGTTCACCCACTGAATTTTTACTTCTTAACCGATTCTACTACGCATAACATTGTACTATTTAGATGCTTTTTTTATTGTATAGGGTATGCTTGTGAGAAGTTGGTCCCATTTGATTTTGAGAAATAATGACAACCTTAAGGGTAAAAAAATAGGGGATGATTTATTGATTTTACACCTGTGAACCGAATCTGTTGAAACTTGGCATATGTAGTTCTGATGCAAACATAATGGAGGCCCGGAATTAATCTGAAAATGGAGACGGAAGACAGTCCAGGGATTTCCTCAACGGCTCATAGTAGCTACCTCGTGTTTGGGGTAATATACAGGGTGTTTCATAATTAATGCTGATCCTAATGGGCGATAATCTTTGGATTATTTTAAAAAAAATTCTCCATAGTTCCGCAACCGCTTTATTTCAGATACCGGATGTTGAAATTTGGCAAAAAAATCAGATCTTCCCAAATATCTCTGAAACCGCTTTGGCTTTTTTTTTCAATTTTGGTACATGCGAAGTATGCATAAAAATACATTTTTTCCATGATGAAGGATTTCTTAATTTTTATCAGTGGCGTCCCTGTTAACATGCCCTGCCATATTTTTGATCAAAATAATGATCTGTCTTGTTCCAAATAAATATAATTTTTGTGACTTTCCTCTATCTTCTCGTAAAAATGGTTTTCTGCCGTTTTTTCGTCCGACGAACGGTTTTTGAGTTAGAAAATAAAATGCATTAATTTGCTTGTCCCTATGCGAAATCAGCCGTTGAAGAGTAGTAGGATTATCTTTTGGGCTAGAAACATCTAGTATAGCTAAGAACACATTTCGTTGTTTTCAACATTAACAATTTTGACACTTCTTTAGCTAGATACGCGATATTATTTACGTTATTACTTGTATGGGCTAGCTGACAGGAACGCATAAGAAGCCAGGCGACTGTATCAAGAGCGCTTCCCAAAAGAAAGGTTCCTGATTTTCGGACGATTTCAAGCACCCACAGAAGGTTATGTGAAACATGAAGTTTTGAGCCGAATCATCACTTGAAAGGAGCACATCGGACTGCAAGAACTCCAGCAATTGAGGTATCTGTTTTAAATTCAGTTGACGAAAGTCCTGAAATAAGTACGAGGTAAGTTGCCAATAATTTGAATATCGCCCCATTCTAGTATAGAGGATTCTTCATGATTATTTATTATATATTCAACGGGTTCTGGCTCTACTTTCTCGAGACTTTCCATTACGAGTCAATTTCTGCCAATGGTTTCTCCAAACAGTTACCGAAAATTCTTTATTTGACAGAAAAGTTTTATTCACGGACGAAGCTAGTTTAACTAATAACAGGATCCGAAATTTTTCTAATAATCATTTCTGGGCCTAGGAAAATCTGCATGTAATAGTGGAATCTCATCACCAGGAGCAGTTCTCATTGAATGTCTGGGCTGGAATTATTGGACCTTTGGAGTATTTCTTTCTGTCACTAGGTGTCGCCGGTTAGAAGTTATCTTTTCCGACGCACCTAAAGATGTTTTAAGCTCAATGATGATTTTAATTATGTTGTGTCTAGCTTCAGCCAGAGCTCTCTGAATCTCTGGCTGGTGACTACTCCGTACTGATGAGGGCCAAAAAAGCCTGAAACCGGTATGCGGATTGTTAGGCGGACACGACATGAATTTAAACAAAATCGAGGCAGGAAACATTAATATGGAAGTTCGCATGGATTGTCAGGTGAATATCATTCAACGTTCTGCGTGGTATTTGCTAGGAAAGTAGTTGTTTTTCGCCTGTCGGTCTACCAATTGTTTCAATTTATATTGAACCTTTTGTGAAGACGACTTTGTGTGTGCTTTATGCATTTCATTTAATATCTTATCTCCTTCATATGGCTTTTTCTTTCATAAACAAGTAAGTTATCACATATTTCGGTCATCCTATGGAAAAAAAACTATTTTCTTACGTCAATTCAACATCGATATCGCATACAAAAGAGATCATAATTAAAGTAAATTAATTGACAACAGTAAAGAGAAAACCTAGAAATATGAAAAATCTGGAGTATATAAATTAAACAGTGGTTACCTAGGTCAAGCAGGAATAACATTCAGAAAGCGGATATTGGAACGTGGGAACTGTTTCCTCAATGGTAGAACAAAGTCAACTTCTGCTATCACCCCTGAATGAAAAAGTTGTTTTCTAGGTACTTCGAATAATTAAATGAAAAGAAAGGTTGTAACTCACCTTCTGGAAATTTGGAAATCAATAATGCAAAGAGTAACAATATTTGCTCAATGATTAGATCGATTTGAAATTCTCCTTTGTTCAGTTTATTTTTCTAAGATTAAACAGGTAATTGATATAATCCCCCTTCCATTGATCATCTCGTGGAATATCCTCAATTATTATTATATACCTGCTACTACCTGTTTCGATTATTCAACATGAATCATCTTCGTTGTTGAGTTGGTATTATCTCCTCCTGAAGAAGTTATTGCATAGCGAAACACGTGTCGTGGTTTTGTGAACTCAATGTATTGAAAACCATTTAGTGAGTGTCTTTTGTTTTCTTCAATTTTTGCTGGTAGCATTCATTTTTTCGATAGATGCAGCGCAATTCATTTTGTTCCAATTGCTCACATCACCTTCCTGCTGAAGTTTGTTAAACATGTTTATTTCCCATAGAAATGAAGCACAATTTCATAATATTCTATGAACTATGTGGCAGAGTAATCGACACTAAATTCAATTTTATATTCCGTATGTGCAATGCGTAATTATTATATCATTTCTTGAGTTTCCGAAACATGTTTTTCTCGTGTTTATCACTACATGAATAATAATAATATATATTTATCAAATATACTCGTATTATAAACGGTATCCCGATTTTCAGATATTAAATTAGGTTTAGATGAATCAATGTGGAAAAAGAAAAACCCACAAAAGAACAAGTCTATATTTGAAGTACAATAACTTTGGTAAATACATAAATTTTTGCACTCAAATGAAAATAGGCGAATATAGAAATATTACATTAAAGTGTAAGTATCAGCTTATAAATATATAATATTATAATCATTTTAAATCTATAAAAACATTGTTATTGTTACGAAAATAAGTAAAGTACGCACCTACCTTATCTCGCATACGCCAGACCATGTAACAGTCGCTTACCGAGGTGGAATTCTAAGGATGTCTTTTCCGCGAACTGCTCGGAGATTCTGGAAGCCATGAACGAGGGTATATACAAATTTAGAATTAAACTTTGATCATAGTGACTTATTTTCAGAATGCATTATTGTGATGTATTTTGGGAGTGTAATACACGGACATTAATTTATTCGAGTATTTATTATAGTCAGGGCCCAGTTTCGTAACAGTTTTTAACCACGCAGATTAAATGGACATAATTATCGCCAATTTCTTGAAGATAATTTGACAATTCTGTTGAAAGATGTTTCTATTTCAATGCAAAATCGCATGTGGTTTATGCACGATGGTGAACCTGCTCATTTTAGTGCTCTGGCACGCGAATAGTTAAACCAAAACTTTCATAATCGCTGGATAGGTCGTGGGAAACAGAGTCATGGCCTGCTAGATACCCAGACTAAAACAGTCTTGATTATTTTCTTCGGGGACATTTAAGACTTTGGTGTACAGTCAACCAATTCTAACTAAGGAAGAATTGCGAAACCACGTAATAGTTTCCTGTGAAGCAATAAGGAATACTCCAGGAATTTTCCAAAGAGTACGCGAGTCAATGACAAGGAGGGCTGAAGCGTGCATACTTGCAGGAGGCGGACATTTTGAACAGTTAATTTGATTTTAGTATTTTTTGTTCATGATAGTTATGTTTTTAAAAATAAAAAATGTATTTCTATGAGTACTCAGTATAAAAACTGAATAATATCTTTAGGGTTTCAGATGTTCAAAGTGACCTCCATCTTGTTGCTGACAAAGGCGAACTTCTCTTATTGTTGCTCTTACAACGTTTCTCAACTGTCTTGGTGAAATTCCTTGAATAGCTGCCCTTATTTTGTCCACTAATTCATGTCGTGAGGCAGGAGGTACATCATAAATCTCGTTTTTAATAGATCCCAATGAAAAAACCAGAGGCGTAAGGTCGGGTGACCTGATGAGTTTTTTAAAAAGTAATAAATAAAGGTATAAATTGAAAAAAACTCTATTTTACCTCGCCGACCACCTAACTGAACCCATAATCCCAATCCAGTTTTCGTTGTTTGCTTCATGCAGATATTCCGCAACTGCCCTCAGGTTGTGTGGTGGAGCACCATTTTGTTGATAAAATAATCCAACTCGATTTATCAATGGAACTTCGTCCAAGAAATGCTCAATTTCCTGCGTGAGGAAACTTAATTATCTAGCCCCTGTCAGGACACCGTCAAAAATTATAGGACCTGAAATTCTGTCCCCTATAATCCCAACCCAACAATTGAAACCAGACCGTTTTTGCAAATTTCCTTCCTCCATCAAGTGTAAATTTGCATCGAACCAATATCGCTTATTATTTCTGTTGAAATGTCCCAAATTAGTGAAACGGCTTTCGTCAGTATACAGAATTTTATATGGAAATGTGTCATCCTCCATATATTTTCCAAAGAACCAATTGCAATACTCAAGTCTCCTTGCATTATCGTTTTGGTACAGGTGCTGGTGTAGTTGATATTTAAATGAATGATATTTATGTTTCTTCAAAATGTTAGCTGCAGAAGACTTCGAAATGTCACATTCTCTTGCGATCTCCCTGAGTGACGTATTAATATTTACTTGAACGTATGCCAGAACATCTATTTCTTTTTCTTCACTCACAACAAACGAATCGTTCCTGTTGCTGCTGAAGATTATTGATTAATTATTTGAGTTTAATTCGTTAATTCACTTTGTATATTTTGATCACTTGGTATGAGACTAACATGAAACTTGTCGAGTTTGACAAGGATTGTCAATAATAATAAAAATATAATTCAAACTGAAAGTTGTCAGTTATTAAAAAATCACAATTCATATAGAAAAACTGGTTTTCTATTGAAAAATATAAATACTGTAAGCATTGGGGCTTACATTTGGTCCTTCGAGCACAACTGAATAGTCCTTGGAGAGATGTCCCTTCCCAGACGAAGTGAGCGACTGATGGAGAAGTGTGGAAAGAAAGCAGAAGAAAAAGCAGTTTCTTCAAAGAAAAGCGATAAACCTGCAATGGAAAATGGGCCAGGAACTCAAAAAGACAAGTATATGGCAACCTCGAAGTCAAAAAGGAGTTTGCAAAGAATCGAAGAACTCAAAGCGAAACTCGAATTGAAAAAGGCAGAATTAGAGGTAAGGCGATTAGAATTAGAGTTGAAACAGGCAGAAATATGCAACTCAGATTCAGAAAATGAACAAGTAGAAAGCATAGAAATCTTAGAGAATGTATATGCAATGGAAAATGCTACCTCGAGTAAAAATATCAATCAGGTTCAAGAGTGGGTGAATTACATACCAACAGAAAAATCCATGGCGGTTGTTGAGTCTGATGAATCTGTTTTTTCTAAGAGTTTCGAGAAAAAAGAATGGGTGCAAAGTGTCCGATCTATAGAAAATAATAGATTTGAGACATTTTTGGCAAGTCAGTCAATGAGTAAAGAACTTCCTATATTATCTGGCGATCCTACAGAATGGTTACGTTTCATCACTCAATTCGGAAACAATAAACATATGTAACTTTAGTAATCGGGAAGATATATCAAGATTACAAAAATATCTTCGCGGAAAAGCTATAGAGAGTGTTGAAGCCTTGCTCACGTTCACGTTGGAGGTGAATAAAATAATCGCGAAGATTCAAAATTTGTCTGTTTGGAAAACGTTTTGGGAGACCGGAAATGATTGTAAATGATTTGATCAACACAGTACGAAAAATTCCAAATCTTAGGGAAGATAAACTACAGTCAATCATAGACTTTTCGAATTCCATTCAAAATTTGTCTGTCACTGTGACAAGTTTGGGAAGTCAACAATATTTGATGAATCCGCAATTGTTATCCGATATGGTAGCAAAATTAACTCCGAATCTCAAAATGGAATGGGCAAAAATAGCAAATAAAATATATTCGGACAATGGCACAAACTTCCGTGGAGCGGACAAGGAACTCAGGCAAGCCCTAAAGGAAATGCGGAAGGAGTCCATTATTGCAGAAATGACCTACAGGGGAATCGAATGGCATTTCATTCCCCCAGGAACACCACATATGGGAGGTAGTTGGGAGCGACTTGTGCGATCAGTAAAGACAACTCTGAAGGTTGTTTTGAAGGAACAAGCTCCGCGCGAAGAAGTTTTATGGACACTGATGGTTGAAGCTGAGCACATTGTGAACTCACGACCTCTGGTGCATGTATCGATCGATCCAGAAGATGAGGAAGCTTTGACACCAAACCATTTTCTAATTGGTACCTCTAGTTCTGTCTGCCTGTTCAGATCGTTTTCAGAAAATGATCTTGTTTCGCGAAAACAATGGAAAATCGCCCAGTATCTAGCTGACTGCTTTTGGCGAAGATGGCTCAGGGAGTACTTGCTTACGCTGACCAGAAGAACCAAATGGTTCCAGAAAGATCCTCGGAAAGTGAAAGTCGGTGACGTAGTCGTTCTTGTCGACAGTGAACTTCCAAGAAATCATTGGCCCAAGGGGAGAGTTGTTGCAGTATTTCCCGGTTCCGATGGTCAAATCAGAATGGTAGATGTCAAGACAAAATCAGGGATATTTCGACGTTCTGTAGTGAAGATATGTGTCCTAGACGTTGCAGAAGAAGAAAGAAGAAATAAGAAAGTAATGAAGCGAGTTCCATTATCGAGGGAAGTGTTGCAGCTGAAGAGTAATGAAGCGAGTTCCATTACTGGGGGGAGTGTTGCTGCTGAAGATTATTGATTAATTATTTGAGTTTAATTCGTTAATTCACTTTGTATATTTTGATCACTTGGTATGAGACTAACATGAAACTTGTCGAGTTTGACAAGGATTGTCAATAATAATAAAAATATAATTCAAACTGAAAGTTGTCAGTTATTAAAAAATCACAATTCATATAGAAAAACTGGTTTTCTATTGAAAAATATAAATACTGTAAGCATTGGGGCTTACAGTTCCCATCATTATCAGGCTCATTTCGCATTTTTTGAACCAGTTTTGGAAAATAGTGCCGGGTCGGGTGACGCCGATCAGGATATCTCTGGGCGTAGAGACGTGCAGCATCGGTTGAATTTTGCATACACTCTCCAAAAACTGATAACATATCAACTTTTTCAGTTCTTGTATAAATATTTTTATTTTCCAATATTTTCAAACAATGAGGTACACAATAACTACATAATTGACTTGGTAGAAGAGATGTAAAATAATATCTCGACACGTCAATTTTTACCGCAACAATTTAATGATTTTGTTTCAGTTGTGTCGGTCACAGGCTACTCAATGATTTCAAATCTTATTTTAATCTCAATAAGATTCTTCATTTAACGAAAGTTCTAACGTTATATTTTCAGTTTTTTATCGAAAGTTTTCTTACAACCTAATAGAGTACGGTATCAAATTAATCGTAATAAAATGCTCTTTTTTCTAATCCGACGAGCCACCATGTTGCCATTTGAAAAAAAATAGTAATAAAAATGTTAAAATCAAACGTCACATAGCTGAAACATTTTGATCAAAAACAGTATAGTTGTATTTTTACAAACATTTTAGGACTGAAATTAGTTATTTGAACGTTTCCATAGCCCTCAGAATAAAAATTTATTTCGAAAAAAAAATAAAAAAACGGTTACAAACAGTAACAAATGATACATGGTTGTATTCTAAATGTCATATGGAGACAAAAAAACTGAAAATATACCAGGTCACTTCCGAAAACAAAATCTCCGAAAACAAAAAAGTTATAGGGGTGAGACAACTTCCGTGGACACCCTGTATAATCTAAACTGTTGAATTAGGAGCGGTGGTGCAATGGATACATTTATTCAGCATCACGAGTTCTGCAATATATAAAAAATTCGAGCAAATTCACCGAAAGCCAATTTTCCATTGATGCGGTGCGAGGTCCTTTGGCAGGTGTAAATAATTTGTTAGGAAAAAAAACAAAATAGCGGCTCTAATATGGAAGACAATTTTGTTGATTATGGTCCGATTCTATTCAAAATTGGAATCTACGGGTTTTCGGGGTCGGAGATTATGACTACAAAATAAATTAGTTAGGAATTACTAAACTAGTTATTTAACATCATAAATACAAAAAAATAAAAAATAAACAAACGTAATTTTTTTTATTTTTGGAAACAAGCTTTTATTAGTTGAAAAGGGAAACATTCTCAATTGAATATTGATGGAAAGATTTTTCTGTGAATTGAAAAATCCACGATTAAAATGAAGTTATTTTTTGTGAATGTCTAACAGAAAACAACTACTTCCCCGGCTAAAGCCACGCTGGACATTGAACTACATCTGATAGATATTCTGAAAAGACCCTAACTCAAAAGAAAAAATCTGAAATTGAAAATTTGCATTTCCATTCAGATAGTTATTTGATTTTCTATTCCAGTCTTAATTAAGAACTCATAAAGATGAATGAGGCAAAGAAGAATGTTTTCCAAAAGAGAGTACTCACCAGAAATCATTCGTAACATTGACGCAGGAGAGACATCGCATTCACTAGGTCTTCAATACATTTTTGTCGACGAAAATCTATTTCACGCTTCCACGATCATCAGGAAGACCGGAAGAAATGGAAAACACATTTTCAAGAAGCAATCTCACTTTGCAAAGATGGAAAAAGTTAGAATCATTTCTTTGGAGAACACTTTGAAATTAGTGTTTTCTGACATTAAAACCTGTCAATGGGTATGATAGATTGATTTGTTGAAAATATAAACAGGATGTTCATAAAATCAGATGTGGAATCATCTGCGACTGAAAGATAAACTTTAGTCACTATCTTCCATCGTCAAGATAACCTCTTGTGGGGTATTCATGTTGAAAAGGAAACATTCTCAATTGAATATTGATAGAAAGATTTTTCTGTGAATTGAAAAATCCACGATTAAAATGAAGTTATTTTTTCTGAATGTCTAACAGAAAACAACTACTTCCCGGCTAAAGCCACGCTGGACATTGAACTACATCTGATAGATATTCTGAAAAGACCCTAACTCAAAGAAAAATCTGAAATTGAAAATTTGCATTTCCATTCAGATAGTTATTTGATTTTCTATTCCAGTCTTAATTAAGAACTCATAAAGATGAATGAGGCAAAGAAGAATGTTTTCCAAAAGAGAGTACTCACCAGAAATCATTCGTAACATTGACGCAGGAGAGACATCGCATTCACTAGGTCTTCAATACATTTTTGTCGACGAAAATCTATTTCACGCTTCCACGATCATCAGGAAGACCGGAAGAAATGGAAAACACATTTTCAAGAAGCAATCTCACTTTGCAAAGATGGAAAAAGTTAGAATCATTTCTTTTGGAGAGACACTTTGAAATTAGTGTTTTCTGACATTAAAACCTGTCATGGGGTATGATAGATTGATTTGTTGAAAATATAAACAGGATGTTCATAAAATCAGATGTGGAATCATCTGCGACTGAAAGATAAACTTTAGTCACTATCTTCCATCGTCAAGATAACCTCTTGTGGGGTATTCATGTTGAAAAGGGAAACATTCTCAATTGAATATTGATAGAAAGATTTTTCTGTGAATTGAAAAATCCACGATTAAAATGAAGTTATTTTTTGTGAATGTCTAACAGAAAACAGATGATTCCACATCTGATTTTATGAACATCCTGTTTATATTTTCAACAAATCAATCTTTTATTAGTTGTTAAAAAAAAAAAATGAAAATTATAAAAAAAATGAAAGACAAGCTTTTATTTTTACAAATGAACTAAAAAGGAAAACATAATTTATTTCATTGTTCGATCCAGGTTATTCTGTGAGTAACAGATTCAAAATCTTGTTGCGCAACCACGCTTCTGAATCTGTTACTCACAGAATTACCTGGATCAAACAATGAAATACATTATTTTTTCCTTTTTAGTGCATTTGTATACTTAAATAAAAGCTTGTCTTATTTTTTTTTATAATTTTTATTTTTCATTAATGTTTTGTCATCTACAATTTTATGATATTTTGAATGTTCTCTGTGAAAGTGTTCCCACTTAGTTGTGAAACCCGATTGAATAATTCGTACACGAAGTGTTTTCTACACCCACATTGCCAATACAGGATGATTTTTCAAATTCAGTTTGTATTGTAGTCATATATCAGCATAATAGAACAAGAGACAAGAAGGGAGGAGCGACAAGTATTATGTGACGGGCAAATATTTTTCGACCGTCACTCACCATTCAATTTAAATCGTAGGAATCATAGAAAAAAACATCACACATACATTCCTTCCCTCTGCCTACACTGCGATTCAACTGTCAAAGAGTCGAAGCCAACTATCGCGCCGCCCAGAAATTTCTTCGGCGATCTAGGCGTTCGTTCTCTTGCGAGAATACGCCACCCGGTATTCCATTTATTCCATTCACCTGACTGGATAGTGGTTATGCAGCAAAGCCTGCTTGATATTTTCCTCCGGTTAGTCTTAACAGGTGTTTAAACCGTTCAACACATCGAGGCAGTTGCGTTTCCGTGAGCACCGGCTCGAATTCATTTGTTTTTCTCGCGCTCACCGGACTTTTACTGGGACAGATCAGGAGGACTAGCGAAAATCAGTCAGTGAAAAGGACTTTCAACTCACGCTGTGCTTGGACATTTTTTGTGTTTTCATGTTGACTTTGAAGTATGAACTTCATGTGACAGTCTGAAGGTTGTGATGTTCGACTTTTGTGGAGCCCCTATGGATTATTTTTCTTTTGGATAGTTGCAACAGGTGAGTAATTGCATAAGGCATTCTATGATATAATTTCTTCGCGTGGTATAAATTATTTTTTTTTTTTTTGAGTAGCGATAATAGTGAAGGCCGACTAGTTTGTGTGCAAGGTATTTTGTATTTTTAATGAATCCGACATTTTTCTGTCGCGAGTTCGATTGAATTGAGGTCGGTGTATTTCGACTCGAACCAGTTGGTGCTATTTATTTATTTACAGACGACCCAATTTCTCGAAATATTTTTTCAATCAACTGTCTCTCCGTTTGACCCCGTTATCGTATAATCATTTATTGCAAGTGAAAACGAAACGTCTGTATGTCTACCCTGAAATATTTACCATGTCTCTCGGACCATGAGGCTTTATATGTGAATGTATTTTTGAAAACTAAACACTCTTGTGATTACAGATATGGTAGAATTTATAGCGGAAAGAACTACAATAAATTCAGGGAATGTTGTGAAATAATCAACTGGAATAGTATGCTAGATGAAGACGAACCCTTACTTGCTTTTCATAAAAGTATGACAGACATTTTTGAAAGATCTTTTCCCGTGTATAAACTGAAAATAAAAAAATATAAGAAAACATGGATTACAACTGGTATAAGAAATTCAGGAAACAACCTAAGGTCATTACATACAATTAGGAAATATACCAATAATGCATATTTTTTAACATATTTTACTAAATATAGGAGTATTTATAGGCAAATTATCAAAAGTGCTAAAGATAAATATTATGCAGAGAGAATCAAAACAGCCAATAATAAAACAAAAGAAAACTGGTCTATAGTGAATGATCTTAGGGGTAAAAATAAGGCCAATCCCATTAAAATTAACCTATCTCCAAAAGAACTCAATGAATTCTATTGTTCTATTGGCGAAAAACTGAAAGAGAACATTGAAGCCAGTTGTGACCCCCTGAAATACCTCAAAAACGTAAATGTTGTTGAAAATTTCACTCTAACAGATACGGGTGTGCACGAACTTATACAGATAATCAATGAAATTAAAAATAAAAATTCGGCGGATATGGATGGAATATCTGTACAAATATTCAAAAATCTACTTCAAAGTGCTTTACAGGTCCTGGTTGAATGCATAAATAAATCATTCAGGAGTGGTATATTTCCGACTTGTCTGAAAATAGCCATGGTTATTCCACTACATAAGGGCGGAGATCTGGAAGATCCCGCAAATTTCAGGCCCATTTCATTATTATCGACCCTTTCAAAAATTATTGAACGATTGGTGAAAAAAAGGTTAATGTCCTTCTTCTCGATAAACAATGTTCTGTCAAATCTTCAGTTCGGATTTCAAAGCTCGAAAAGTACCACAGATGCTATATTCTCTTTTCTGGAGAATGCATACTCTAGCATAAATGATGGCAAGGCTGTTGCAGCGGTGTTTTGTGATTTCTCGAAAGCTTTCGATTGCGTTAATCATTAAACGCTGCTGCGAAAGCTCAGCCATTATGGGATAAGAGGAACAAATTTGAACTGGTTCGGTTCATATTTGACAGGACGTTGCCAGGTTGTGAAAACATCAAGTGTACAGTCCGATCTCAGTGACATAAAACATGGAGTACCTCAGGGGTCTGTTTTGGGACCAATCTTGTTTTTAATATATTTAAATGACGATTTACTGTATTTGCCGACGATACCACTATTATATGTAGCAATAAAGAAATAAATCAGCTATCAAATATGATAAAAATAGATGTTCAAAAAATTCAAACCTGGTGTAACGCGAACTCTCTATGCTTCAACCTGAACAAAACTAAACTAGTTACTTTCAAATGTAAACTAGACGATTTGGAATTGGAAAACCAATACATAGAAAACAAACAGCACACTAAATTCCTAGGTATTTACATAGATAATAAATTAAACTTCAAAGAACATGTATCCCTTCTGAGTAAAAAAGTTTCTAGAGGATGTTATGCGATTAGAGTGATATCAAATGAGCTAGGGTATACTACAGCTAGAATGGCTTACTTTGCTTTGATCGAATCTCATATTCGCTATGGAATAGCCTTCTGGGGACATTGTAACTTACATTTACATAATATTATATTTGCTCTTCAGAAGCGAGCATTGAGATATATTACAAAGTCGAAATCGAGAGATCACTGCAAGCCCCTATTTATCAGCCACAAAATACTAACTGTTACCTGTTTATACATATTGGAAACAGTATGCCTTATACATAAAAATAGAACTAGCATATACTCTGCCGGATCCAATTGTCGCAGTACCAGACAGGACCATATGCTTTATTTACCTATTCCAAAATTCGCTTTGACTAAGCATTCTCTGATTTATGAAAGTATCAAGGTATACAATCATCTTCCGAGTATTCTGAAAAATATTACAGAATTAAAAAAATTCCGAAGATCAGTCCAAGATCTTTTAATCGAAAAAACCTATTATTCGATCTATGAATTCTACTGTGATAACCTGTAAATTCTAACGAGAGATAACCTGTAATTCTAACCAGACTTTAAATGTTCACCTAAACAAACCATCATGTTTTTTTTTCAGTTTTTGTGTTTTTTGTTTGTGAAATCTGGAATGTTGATGTTTGTAATGCCTATATATTTGTTTTTTTGACATGTGTTCTATTATATGTGTATTTCATAATTTGTCAACAAGATCTATTTTCTTTGAAAATGAAGTATATTTTGACTTGACTTGACTTGACTTGACATGTGAATATTGACATAATTTTTATCCCGAGAAAATGGTATTTCAAGCAGGTGTTCTCATTATTAATTGTAGGTAAATAGTAAAATTATATTTCTTGACATGTTTTTTGGGTAACCTTCCGCAGTCTGAAAATGAAAATATAATCAGGAAAATCAATACAAGTGTAGAAAGGGCAAACTAATAGTTCACCCCGATAAGTTACTGCGTTCACCAAATTATATTTCTTATAGAAAAATTATTCAATTTGTCAGTAACTTATCGTTCCCTGAATATGCTATATAGAAAAATAGTAAAAATTCAAAAGATACTTCTCTGTATAGTTTTTGATTGACGTTTCGGGGACTATATCTGTCCCCGTTCTCAAAATCTTCTAAATCTCCTTTATTTGTTTGAATAATTTGGATTTTTCTTGCAGAGTCTTATTCGCTTTTTCAAATGACGGTGTTCTTCCACAAAAAAACACATTTATTCAATACTAAAATTATAGTTTAAATAAACTAAAAAAACACGCTTATACTCGTATAGCAATATTGACCAAAAAGTTAAAAACAATAAGAATGCAGTCATTGTCCAAAAATTTTCCTCCTAAGTGAAAAAGCGTGGGGTGATATTTACTACTAAAGATTTTCAACACAAAACGAGTTTAATTCAGAAATTAATATGTTATATTGTGTTAAAATATGATAAATAAAAAAACGACAAACAAAAACTCATATATAAATTCATATGATAAATAAACAAAAAAAGACTAGGTGAATTAGTTGAAAATTGTACATTTATTAGGAGAGTGTTGCAGGCATTGCATTATCTTTTTCTCTGTGGCTTCTCTCCTTGCTCTTACTGAAAAACTTCTGCAAACGCCTCCTCAATATGTTTTTATTGCCGATGGCTTCATAAGATCCTGTAACAAAGATATCATTGCGGGTGGCATTGAATTGACAATTAAAAAAATTACTAATACAGGTATCATGTTATAGCTCTTTTAGGATTTACAATAATATGTAAAAATACTCAGCATGTGTTATGTTGTGTTTCAAGGCCCATTCAGTTTATTTTGAATTAAGGTTTACATCTTTTTCAATATTTTCATAAAAGTTCGCAACAGGATAATTCTGTGAACTAGGTCTTCTCTAGGGCTGAATTCTCCAAGGAAAGAACAATCAGACAAATTTTCAGTACTTGAATCACATTGATCAACTTCAGGAATTTTATCTGAACTTGTAGAAGGTAATTTTATATGATTATCATCATTCAGAGCCATACATCTTCCAAGTTTTCTTGCCCCTTTTATAATATTTACTCAGTGTACATTTTTCCGAAGATTTGTTGATACGTTGAAAATCTTTCTATCAATATTCAATTGAGAATGTTTCCCTTTTCAACATTTGTTGATACCTTCTTCATACGATCCACTATATTAATATGTACCTATAATAGATTAATAAATATACTATAAACATAATATCCAGAATCGAATAACCATATTATTGGAAAAATCAAGACTTTGATACAAAAGATTACATTCAATATTTTGATAACTGTTGTTTTACCAACCTTAAACTCAACTTATTATTTCAATTTATCAACGACGATAACACAACACTATAACTGATGAAATGCTTCAAATGCTCAGAAAAATCGTCGCTAATCTCTTCACATCGAAAAAGAAAAGTGAGAAACTTGAAGTCAGGTTAACTTGTTGACAGATCACCAAATAATTCAAATAATGTTGCCAAAGCCAAACAGGACAAAACCACAGATACCGAAATGCACTTGTGTTTGGGATTTGTGTATAATTTGACAATTTAGATCAAAGGTATATCAGGCATAAATAATTTTCTGCTTGCGAAATGGTCACTTCCCAGAAATTTCTGAGATATATTTCCATTTTCTTAATAATTATTTTCCAGAATGAACATTTTGATGAGTTTCGACGATTCTTATATATGATAATGGCTATCAGAAATACCAGGGACATGAATGGGACAACCTATGGATATACCAGATGGGATGTCCTCTGGACAAGCTCTGCGGGATATCCCCTGGATGTCCCAATTATGTACCGCGGTACTTTAAAAGGACATACCTAGGACATCCCTCTGTTGTTAGGAACACAATCGAGGATTGCACGTGGGAGTCGGTTATTTTTTGATATATTTTGGTTTTTGTTTTGTTTTGCTCGACATTTTTCTTCTTATATTGATTGATACAATAATTATTTTCATTTACGTCAAAGCAACTATATTCCTATCGAAATGACAAATTAGGAGTAATTATCAATAATTGTCACTATATCTCAGATATCATCAGAATTTTGTATACACAGAAAATCTCATTTGAGCGCTTAATAAAAATATTTTCGATAAGTAGCTCACACTCGTTCCTCTATCAGTGTTATGCAAAATATATCAAATTCGGGATGTTGAACGTAGTATGTACCAAAATGTATTTTGAAAAAATGCAATTTTTTTCTAAACCGTCTTTATTTTGAGTCACATATACGATTCAACCATCTAGTCATTCTTCCAAAAAGACGATAAACTCTAACATTATTTTGTCATAATTCACCTCATGGAATGGTCGCAGACAGTTTCACATCTCTACAGTTAATTAATTTTATGTCGTACTAGTTCATTACTGTACATTTATTGTTTAGTACTACGTAATATTATACTTTATACTTGTACGGGCATACATGAATTTTAATGCCACCATGGCAATTAATGATCAGGTTATATAAATATACAAATATTTTGAGGTTGATTTATTTGATCAGCCTTATCAATCACCGAAATTGCAAACCCTAAAATTAAAGAATAGAGTTCATTAACTAGTAATAGTTTTTTTTAAGTTAATAATGTAGTTATATTAAAACGGTTGCTTGCTTGTCAAAATCTTGAAATTTCCGGACAAAAAAATTTCACTTAATAGGTTAGTATGCAAGATTTTAGTTATTATGCAGTGGTATTTTTCAACTCTCATATCAGACGTTTAAAATAATTATAGGTTTTGAATTGATTTCAGAATGAAAAATTAGTCAAATATATTTGGTAATCAAGATAAATTCAATACATTACAGTGCATATGATTCAGTAACCAATAGAGAGGTTATATGTTTTTCTAAGGTTGGTTGTTGCCCTCGAATGCAGGGTCTGCTAACCGAAACCACAAATGTGCGGCTGGCTTCTTTTTGTTGACTCCGTTGATTTGTCGGTTTCTACCAAGTGTTGTTCATCCTGGCACTTCTTCACCGTACTGATGAGGGCCGAAAGCCCGAAACCGTTTTCGCGCACAAAATCACTTTTTCGGTACAACTTTGCACAGAAGATAGTCGGTTTAATTGAAACCCAAATTTTAAAAATTTTTTTTTTTTTTTAACCGGTTTTAAAAAATACTCCTTCAACAGTTAAACCTAACGTAACTTTTCACATTCAGTAAATTTCATCTATCAAAGATTAAAAGTTAGGTTATTTGAAACTGTTGAAGAAGTGAGTATTTTTTCGATAAAACCAGCTATATTTTGTGCAAAGTTATACCGAAAATGAGTGATTTGGTGTTTGTAGTTCAAGCTGCTGAAAAAAAGGAGGCATTGTGAATGATATTTGTGCGTGACAACGGTGCCTAAGAATGAATAGGTCATCTTTAGGTACCGTGTTCGAAGAAGGAGAAAGTCAATATATCTCGGAAACGGTATGAGACCGCCGCGTTTTTCTTTTGGATTCTTGTTCAGGAGGCAAAATCACGTCTGAAAAGACAAACAGCTATTTTCAGGGAGCGTGAGCATTATTTTTAATAATTCAACTGTATCACTTAAATAACACTATCTCAAATGGAGAAGCTTTTGATGTTTGTCCCTACCACAGGTGCGGCCTCTCGTGACAAATTCGCCACACTATGCTCAGAAAAAAAGGCTCATTAGTAGGGATTGCTGGAATATATCTTTTCTTACCTCAAGCATTTTTGAAGCGTCGGGATTAGCTTGCCAATGAAAAAAAAACTTCAAATCCATGTTTGATAATTTTTATATATTTTATTTCCACCAAATATTTCGAATTGGGTTGAACCCCAGAAATCTTGTAATTTCACTATTTTTCATAACGGCCATCAGGTACTCAGGAAAGTATGGGACAGACGAAGTGAAGGAAATATATTATTGGTTATTTTTAAATTATATGTTCGTATGGCATGCTATGTCTAGCTAGGTTGACGCCAATGAAAAGTCGAATCATCCATTTAATTTCCAAATCGCAATTGTTGGGATTCAAAGAATGATATTTTCATACCATTACTGGCATATTGCCTTTTGTGTGATAATTTTTTTCAGCCCCGAAACTTTCAACTGAAGACTTCTCCTGTTTTACAATGAATTCCTAGTTTGTGTTTCACCTGTATGCTCCTGTTATATGAGGTTTCTTCGGTCGTATCAATAAGAATACTATTTGACGATAGTTTATCTTTCTTTGGTGAAAGTACTAAATCAATATTTCTCTTCTTAGAATAGAATTTGATAACGACAAATGCTGTTGAAACTGTGGCTAACGAACAAGCCATATATGTCAAATAATATCATCTATTTATCAGCAATAGTTTGTGAAATCTACCTTTCTGAATGGACACTCCGTGCAATAAATAAAATGTTTAAAATTTCCTATCTCGTAATATTCACTCCCTGGTGTTTATGTCTCTCGAATATTCTTAAAAAAATTATATATTTTTCCAACATTTCAGATTCAATTCTATACAATCAGAAGTTCATTATTATGAATCCATTATTTTGGAATTCAGTTATCAAGGATTCCCAATATTTGAATGGATAAATGTATTTTTATCAAATCTTCACTTTTAATTGCACGAGAGGTTTGTATTTTATCGGGTAAATTTGGGTTGTTTATGAGAAACTGTTGCCTAGCAATTAGACGAGAAAAACTGTCAACTATTAGAAACGCGACACCGAATCAATACAAATATCGAGTGTAATTCGGCAGGACAATTCGATGAATAAGAAATTTAGAAACATATCAAGGCAAACTTTATTTATTTTGGCAACCAACACCACCAGATCATGTATTTCGAACAAAGTGATATACATAATGCCGACTTTTTCTTTCAATTTTCTGAGATTGAAACTGAGTAACTCACTTCAAAATTACAAACGAAATTATATTCAAGAATTGATATTCGTATATATTTTGACAGTTAAGTTCAAATACGCAGAAATGAACAGGTTGTTGAAAATTTAAAGATGTGATCTAAAATACCGAAACCAGTTAATTATCGTCCATTTCGCTTTTTACACTCAACCAAAAAATCAATGTTTTAATTTACGTCAAATAAAAAAACCAGTTTAGGCATTGAATGTCCTGGGCCTCTCGGTTCAATAGAGAAACCACATAAGTTATAATTTTATATCTTACTCACGATAAATAATAATAAATATCTCTCATATATTTTGTGTTCCTTCATATGTATTGCTTGATACCTCGTGAATGGTTTCATATTCCAAATACTATAATGAAACCAGAAAAAGTTGTTTGATTCATTTCTCTGTTAGTTTCGGGAATTTTGATATGGAATTTGATATATAATGTGGATTTTTTGTAAATACCGGAAGTTGTCACATAATTGATTTGTTGAAAATATGAACAGGATGTTCATAAAATCAGACGTGGAATCATCTGCGACTGAAAGATAAACTTTCGTCACTATCTTCCATCGTCAAGATAACCTCTTGTGGGGTATTCATGTTGAAAAGGGAAACATTATCAATTGAATATTGAATAGAAAGATTTTTCTGTGAATTGAAAAATCCACAATAAAAATATAGTTATTTTCTGTGAATGTCTAACAGAAAACAACTACTTCCCCGGCTAAAGCCACGCTGGACATTGAACTACATCTGATAGATATTCTGAAAAGACCCTAACTCAACAGAAAAAATCTGAAATTGAAAATTTGCATTTTCATTCAGATAGTTAGTTATTTCAGTCTTAATTAAGAACTCATAAAAATGAATGAGGCAAAGAAGAATGTTTTCCAAAAGAGAGTACTCACCAGAAATCATTCGTAACATTGACGCAAGAGAGGCATCGCAATCACTAGGTCTTCAATATACTTTTGTCGCCGAAAATCTATTTCACGCTTCCACGATCATCAGGAAGACCGGAAGAAATGGAAAACACATTTTCAAGAAGCAATCTCACTTTGCAAAGATGGAAAAAGTTGGAATAATTTCTATTGGAGAGACACTTTGGAATTAGTGTTTTTTGACATCAAAACCTGTCATGGGATATGATAGATTGATTTGTTGAAAATATGAACAGGATGTTCATAAAATCAGACGTGGAATCATCTGCGACTGAAAGATATTTTATTTGAAATTGGATACCTACTTTTCTATAATCAACTCTAAAATTCCTCCCGAATGTTTTGATTACGTCATTAATATCAATCTATGTCTAACTCACATACTTTCAAAAAAATGTGTTTGATTTTTCTTACAATTACAGCTTCTCCGATAGCATGTGTTATCACTGAAATTTCAAGACCAAAAGTAGTTAACCTTAAAATGTGACAGTGCAGTGGGAAGACCGGTTCTTCAATATTTGAAAACGACATCGAAAAACAAGGTGAAATGGTTTAAACTTCTCAATACCTACTTAAGCCTGTTTTATATTTTTTGTTTCAACAGTAATCAAGTGAAGGTTGCTTGATAATGCCGTGTATGATTCAAAGCAATGGGAAAATGGATAAATTTGCTTGAGAAATATAATCTTCGACTCTCTCTCTCTCTCTTCCATATTCCAAAAATACTCAAAAACAGAAGATATATATTCCTATTGAAAAGGATAACATTCTCAATTAAATATAGAATAGAAAGATTTTTCTGTTAATTGAAAAATCTACGATAAAAATGAAGTTTTAATTTCAAAGTGTCTCCAAATCTAGTGAATGCGATGCCTTTTTTGCGTCAATACTACAAATGATTTCTGGTGAGTACTCTCTTTTGGAAGACATTCTTCTTTGCCCCATTCATCTATATGATTTCTTAATTAGGACTGGAATAGAAAATCAAATAACTATCTGAATGAAAAAGCAAATTTTCAATTTCAGATTTTTTCTTTTGAGTAAGGGTATTTTCAGAATATCTATTAGATGTAGTTCAATGTCCAGCGTGGCTTCAGCCGGGGAAGTAGTTGTTTTCTGTTAGATATTCACAAAAAATTACTTCATTTTTATCGTGGATTCTTCAATCAACAGTAAAGTATTTCTAAACAATATTTAATTGAAAATGTTTCCCTTTTCAACATGAATACCCCACGAGAGGTTATCTTATAGAACGATGGAAGATGGTGACTAAAGTTTATCTTTCAGTCGCAGATGATTCCACATCTGATTTCATGAACATCCCGTTCATATTTTCAAACAAATCAATCTATTTCCTTCCTCTTTGGCAAGACATTGTGTTTTTTCAATATAGTTTATGAACCCGCACGTATTGATTTGAAACAGTCTCTATTGATGATGAGCCATCGTTGTTTTCATCGTATCATCCGAAATTCATTGTTTTATCAACGAAATTCAATGTAGTTTGGTATCGTTCCAAGTTGTATTCCAAACTGAGTTGATTGCTTGAATTAATATCCACCCAAATAAGTTTAAACTTGAAACGAACTTGTACTTTGGCAATCCACATATGTTCCAAGAAAACTCTTGGTCATACTCCACAATGTTTATCAACCTCTCAAATAGGCATGGTACATGCTTCGGACCTATACAGGTTCATCATCAGCAAAAAAAACTAGCTTACTGAAAATATTGCATCCGTGCAGAGATTGGAAGGATAACAATTAAAGATTCAGTCAAATCAAATATAAATTTGTGACTCAAATTTAAAATTGTACAGAATTTAGAATGTTAAGAGCTTTTTATGTTGGTTATGGTTCGATAAAGATTTTCTCAATGGAGTAATACATTAGATATGAGACCACCAATTCAGACATTTTCTCTCAATCCATAAATATAAACTATAAATCAAATCATCATCCAATTAATGAAGCACTTCCATACTAATTGAATAACATTTTCACTTAAAACGACTTGACATTTAGGCTTCCTTTCCTCGTAAGTGGCAGAATCACGTTCTATGTCGCAATTCATACGTTTACATCCATAAAATTTCGTCCCAGTTCTCTTCAATTAGCAGTAACTTTTACACCCGAGTGAACTTCTGCTCTTTGTGAGAAGATCCCAATTAAGAGAGTGTATAAAGTAACTCTTTTAGTCACGTAGATAGGTCGACAGAACATCGTCATTGTCGTAAGGAGGCTCTCCTTTCGTTTTGACTAGCCCCTTAGGATTTCGGTATATATTTCTCGCTTTAACTATGATATGATATGATTACTGAATCAGTTGCTCAGTAGTATACGGTACATGATGGAATGGAAAAGCAAATGTTTTCTGATCTATTAATTTATATTGCAGCAAATCATTACCATTTAATATTTTTGTAGACAACTTTATAATAATATTTCGTGAAATTCTGAGGTCATATTAACCCAGAGTACATTCAAATAGATCATAAAATGAGTAAGAATTCTTTAGAAGATGTTTGTACTAACCATGAACTTCCATGTCTTCATTTCTGGGGTACACTCAAATGAACACTCGTATGTTTTCCGCAATAATTAATATATTACGAGCCATTTGCAACGACCTTTCGTTGTAGAAGGTAAAATGATTTAACTTTACTTCCTTTGAATAATTATCTCAACCATTTTCCATGATTAATAGAATAACTGTGTTGAATTCTATTATAATACGTTCGGAGCAAGATCTATAAAAATTAAATACCTACTACTTCATTATTAATGTTATTTGTACGTCAATATCCGTTACAACTATTCGAATAAATGATACACAATGGACATTCAGATTTGTGTTATTTATGAATGGAACACTTAGACTGATATTAATGTATTTGGATTTGTAGAACTGAACCTATTTGCCTTTGCTTGGAATATTTGTTGCTCAATAACTCCCACATAAGAGCTGTTATTTCGAATAATTTCATCGTTTATATTATAGCTTTGAAGTAGTCGATGCCCGAGGGTTATTCTGGTTTCGATATTACATTTGATTTGGATCAAAAAGTATCAAATGACGTGGAACTCGATAATTTTAACTGATGAAAGTAACCGAGAAAAAACGAGCAACAAGAAAATATGTCTTACTAAGATTGAAAAATAAAGGAGGTAATGAATACAAAATTTTCCTTCGATAAAAAACTTCATGTATCGCCTCTCATAATTATTCCGAAGAATTTGATTAAATGTAATTGTGGGAAAGGAATTTCAGGCAAAAATTAAACACTTTCTTATACCTTGAAGGGACGGGTAGGAAACAGGACTTCGTACTTCGAAATAACGAAAAACTATAGAGCATCTACAGTATGAAGCATCTACTCAATGTTGAAGGCAGAAATAAATATTAAAAGAAACATTTTCATCCAAAATAAACCACATTAGTAGCATTTTTTAAGCAAAGATCTGCAGGTAATCTCAGCATATAAAATAAACTATGATTTTTATAAGAGAGAACTTTGGAACTTTTATTAGAGAGGCTGATCAGGATTTTTTTTATATAAGAAACACAACCTTTTTTGTTTATTGATTATTTCAGGTGGACATTAATTATTGGAGTTGCCATTGCTTGTACAAAAACGTTACTGACTGAGATGTGTATCAGAGATGTTGTAGATGAAATAAAAATACATTTGGATATTTACCAATAATTGCCAACATTTTGGTTTATCAAATCCTTCCCGTCTTTCTGGACCCTGTTTCCGGGGTTTAATCTACATCTTCTCATGCAGATTCAGGAATTGATATTTCAAAAATTAAAACATTATAATTTTGGAAATAACTCGCTTTTAAAATTATGTTCTTAAATCCCCCAAATTTTTTTTATCAATCTTGGTTACTTGAAATCGATACTCATAAATTACTACGTTTGATGCCGTACTGACGACAAATACATCTTTATCGAATGTTTCGTTCATTTCTCTAAGAATGGCCACCCAACTTATTCATTTAAATATGGCGGCTTTTGGATAATGTAATTTCAAAGTGTTAGAAACTGGAAGTATACTACTCTTAAGTTCTTCTCATCATGAAGCGGCCAGTGGAACTTACTTATCATTTTTTCCGCCACTAGAAAGTCTCGCCCACGTCGCAGGCCCTTGACACACCACTTCAAAGTTATAACCTAAAAATTACAATAGGTCTTATACCCTTGAAAGTAGCGAACACGTCGCGGCTATCATAACCTGTCACTTCAAAGTTATAATCTCAAAATAGCGGGTACATGTCCATTTCTTGTTAAAAAGGACATGAAGCAAGCATGGTGGATTCGTGCAACTTCTGTTGACAATTATCAAGTATCAAGTAACAATTATCAATCAATAAGTAATTAAAATGATGACATTTATGCAAACTGAATTAATAAATAAGGTATGAATAGTAAGCAGGCGCACAAGTCAGAGATCCGATTCATTTAAATTAACCTTTATAAAAAATCAAAGAAAATTGTGTATTGAAAACGCATACCCCATTTCATTTGGAATGAATATCATTCACGTTCCACGTAACAGGTAAAACAAACTTTTTGTAAGCCACAATAAAATAATTTGAGAAAAGATAGGTTAGCTTTCGTCATCGCGCGGACCAATCCACGGTCAACTCGATGGTGAATTTCAAAGGTAATTATTACTTTGTAGTGACTTTCATTGAATGCGAACTGTGGCAATCACTTCTTGAGATAGCAAGAACGTGGCAACCATCACCATATATCACAATCATGTGTTTGCCATATTGAAGGTTTAATGAAAGTTACGATAACGTCACCGAAACTATCATATTCTATTGAAAGTGATGTGACTCCTACCGCAACGGTTATTTTCGATTCTCAAGTTTAAAAACCCTTAAGGTGATTCTGCTTGGTGGCCATAATGTTTCAAACACCTCAATTGACACTAACAAGTTATAAAACTCTGTAGTGGCTACCATAGATGGGAATTACACGACTCCAACCATGCAAATATGAAATTTTAGTTATTTTCACTGTATAGTGGTAGATTTAGTGGTGATTACGTAATAACCACCGAGTTGAAGTTGCAGTATCAGTTTCCGTCACTATGAAGCTACTTGGGCCTTCTCCGATCAAATAACATAGACATAGACTTCATAAGTACTAAACCAGACAAAAAAACGTGATCGTAACATTGAAACAACTAATATTACAATACTGTCAACGAGCTGTTTACGACACTGGAAGCTTACCGCTAACATAATATCGTTCACTCACAGCCTCCTAACTTTCCTGGCGAATCAACTCATTTTCACAAGCTTTTATTTAGTTTCACTTGTAAGTTCGTTCGTTCGTTAGGGTCAAATCTTGCAAGTCAATTTTGACCGACTTCTAATCGTCCGATTGATTGTAGGATTTTTCCGTTGGGTTCTGCAGTATACATCAATGGAAATACCGGATCGTCTGATAACTTGGTCACTCGACCAATATTGATGAATTAGATTTTATCAATTATAATTATTTCCAATTTCAAAATAAATAACAAAAAAAATATATCTCATGCTCATATTATATTCATATCTAATATCTCTATAATAAATAATCAATTGTTTAACCAACTATAGATGAAAAGATCATAATCAAATTCTCATTACATTCCCTACAGTCGATGAACCAAAACATTCCGGTAAAGTAATCTTACTTAGACATTAATGGCGGAATTGTGATGAAATTTCTTTTGTAAGATATGTGAAATATTCTATGAGATCCACACTCGAGGAGTCATAAAAGCTATAAAAGCAACTTTTCATCTCGACCAAGAATGATGATTTCATTTCGCAATACCGAATAGAATCCTAATAGTATTCTATTCAAACTCTGCGATGCAGGAGATAAATCAGTGAACTTGAACAGGTACCTGTGGAATACCACACCTGATATTTATAAATGTCGAATATTTCACAACGAATGCGTTTCGCAATTTTATGTTTTTGTATGTTAATATCATTGACAAGCGCTCAAAACATATTGCCGCGATATTCTTCGACAAGCTATAAATTTCTCACTACACATTGAAGTATCTAATTGGCTAATATACCCGTACTTTTTCCCCATAAATTCACCGTACTGTTATATTAAACACTGATATTTATACCACTATCTAAATTAAAATAATAACAAGTTTGTAATAACTTTTTGAAATTGAACTTCAGCTACCTATTTCTTCTAACGTTTTTAAAAGGTATACTGAAATTAACGAAACCTCTGAGCGTAAAAAAATGTAGGAAATGAACTCATCCAAGTGTGCCTTATATTATATTGAGAAGGAAGGGATATAGTCCAGTCGGCACGTCGTTAGGAATTGATCAGTGAGAACATATACCTATTTAGTTGAAACAAGATTAATTTCACACCTAGTAGCAAACTCTCAGCTTTGTCCTGGATAATTTTGATTCAGGTTGAATCGATCAACAACTAAAGCTATTACAAATGTCATCTCTAGTGTAGAATTGGAGAAACGTTCGTTTCTAACGCGTGTCTCATGATATATTACTCAAAAAGCTTTTTAAATATGGTAATTGTGGGCTTCCTCTAGATTTTCCTAATCTAATTCATTTGGTAGATCACAGTGTGTTTGACTAACGGTGTTAAATCAAATTTGGAGGAACTCATACATGGGATACCTTAAGGCTCTATCTTGGGACCGACTCTATTCATTGTGTATATAAATGACCTTCATTATAATATTTTGCCCAAAACTAGAAGTATTTTTGTCCCGGATATATATATATACACATGAGTGAAGGTAGATATTCAATTTTAGAATATTTCATTATACAAGAGTTACATTTCCTTTATATCAAAAGTACAATTATCAAATGTGCATTGCATGAATGATAAGTTCCTTGAACTATTCGGTGTTGAAATTATATTTTTTTCTGCCATGGACACAACTGCCGTTGATGTACCTGGTCGCAAATCGGGTGTTATTCCAGCACTGCCACACATTCTAAACACTTTATTAGCTATTTCTGTCCTGTGTGCTACCGATTCATCAACATACCCTTCAGCGACCGTCGATAACTTCCAACCGCCATGTTTCTTTAATGTCATCAAGTCTCCCCCAGATTCAACTGGAAGTGTAGCAGAAAACCTTCAAAATGAATGACCTGTATATATGAGTTTCAGGTACCTTATAAAACTGATTTTTACACACAACCTGATTGATACATTTTCCATTGCGATATGCATAAAACAGGCGGCGATCCGTTGCTGCTGCTGGACGAAAGGCTATGTACATTCGGTAAAATTCAATATATTCTTCACTAACTACAAACCTCTTGTTCACATCATTCTTTGTTGGCTTAAGTTTCACAATTAATAACGTTCCCGGATCTCCAATATCATCTAATGTTACCTAGCTGATTTCACAAATTCGGCAAGCTCCTTCAATCCCAAATACAACAACAATCAAATAAACTTCATCGAGAGCATTATTTAAAAAATCACTAATTTGTGTACTCGTGAAAATCGCAGCTTTCTTGGGCGTGTAACCTTTCCCATTTTGTTTCAGAAACGTAATTAGTTTGAAATATTTTGAAATGTCTACATTATTATTGGATTGTAAAATACTTTCAATAATTGAATAATTTGACCACACTGTTGATGGCTTTTGTTGTTGTGCCAGTTCTGCAAAATAAGCCAATAACACCGTCTCCGAGAAAGAACTGCATGTCTTTTTTATCTTCCATTCCATAAATCTTGAATACGCGAATTCGTAAATTTTCCGCGATTTCGCTGGCAATAATTTTTGTTACGCTACTTTAGCTACATCTACTAACTTAAGTTTATATTATTCAAAATAACTACTAAACAACCACTAAGTTCGCAATTTTTAAACCAAATCACAGAATTAAATTGGCAGATATTTGATTACTTTATAGGTTTCCTTAACAACGCTACGAGTACAACAGCCTACCAGTTTAAAAATTCAAACTTTACATCGATAATTTTTTTACTTCAATATATTGTAATAATATGTTTTCCCAATATTAAATCGTCGTTTTTTCCGTCACAGAAAAAAATAGTGTATTATACACGGGAAATCTAAGGTAAAATCTAAGCTTTCGGTTTTTTGTCTGCCTCCGCTTCGCGTCGGGAGACAACACAACCTCGAGCTAAAATCTAATACTTTTTTCAATTGTTCAATAAATAACTATTATTGTTCTAGTAATTAAAATTTACAACTGGCAAATTTTTGTTAAGGAAGCACAACATAGCTGGTGTCAGGCCATTTCTTTTATCAGTTTGGATATTCCCAGCCGTTGAAAAAAGCCTTTCCGAGGCGAGTGTGAAACATATTTTCCTAATATTTGTGATTATCTATTCTCCGAATACGAATAGTCGGCGAATTTGAATATTGTATTCCTATTCGTTGCATCACTAATAACAAGTTTTTGGAACGAAGTTCCTTATCGCGCGTTGCGAAAGGGGGCTAGACGGAATAAATTAAGATCAAAAGTTGTAACGACACTTTCTGCTGTAGTTGTAAGCCGTGCGGCGTGCGCGTGTTTCTCTGTCTGTCTCTATCTCTCTCTCATAGAAACCAAGCCAGTTATTTTCGTTTCGTCTTTCTATTTCGCATTGAACAGTGTGGTGTCGCGACGATTATTTTTGTTGAGTGTATACAGGTTTTTTGTACATAGTAAATAATAATAAAAAATAATAACAATAATGAATCCTGACAGTGTTTCTGCACAAGTTCCGGATATTGCTGATGGAGTTAGGTAAGTAGAGATTTTATACAGACAATAATAAATGCTTATGTATTTTCAGCAAGTACGCATCATAACCTCTCTTTACTATTGTGCTAACCAAGTCATACGCGTTATAATCTCTCCATTATTGTGTGTTTAGCAAGTGTACGCGTCATAACTTTATTAAATTTAAAAGCTAATTATATTTTAAATATTACAATATCAATGCGTATGTACTAAAATTGAGCCTACTGATTAAGTTTATATTACATTATATTTGTTAATAAAAAAAAAATATTATTATAACTTAAAAAAAAAAAAAATTACAATTCCTTCACTAATTAATCGAAAGGAACTTCGTTCCATCCGGGTGTCCCTTGACACCTCTCAACTTTTTTTTGTATCTATATATGTATGTTTGGTTCATATCTTGTAAGTGAATTTTGACCCACTTCTAGTTGTCTGATTAACGTGAAATTCCGCATGTGTTCATAGTTCCGGTGAGGAATTATGAAATTTTCTAGAGAGAAAACAAAATGGCGGCTCCAATATGGCGGACAAATTTTGTGATTATGGTTTGATGCTATTCAAAATTGGTATGTGGAGGTTTTCGAGGACAGAAATCACGAATTTTCCATCGAAATTTATAAATGCATGACGGCGGTTCCAATATAACAACGAGATTTGTGGTTATAGCCCGATTCCAATAAAAATTGGGTTTTTTTTTTCAAAATTCATGAATTCCAGTAGCCCATTCAATTCAAAATTGGTGTGTGGGGGTTTTTGGGGTCGGTCAAAATTTATGAATTCAAGATGGCGGCGCCAAGATGGTGACTTGTCTTGTTATTATGGCGATTCCATTCAAAATTGGTATGTGGGAATTGTTGTCAGAATTCATTAAGATGACGGATTTCATGAATGGCTAAGAAACGTAATCTCTTTATTTGTTTGACCTAGATCATTCGGTGAGTAGCAGATTCAAAAATAGGTAATAGGATTTTTTTTCCTGTTGTTTAAAAACTTATTTTTTCAATTTTTCATATTCCCCTGAGAAGTACTGGAATGTTTGCCATCATTTTTAAAACAGTCTTCCTTCGGAGAAAGAGTTATCCTTTCTTCTTTGAAAAATGTTGGTGTTGGTTGGTGAATCTTCGCCCCAATGATAACTGGGAAAAATTAATTCTTTGTCGACTGGGCTATGCTGAGGTTAATGAAATAATACTTCAAGCAATATTTTATAACTTTTGTGGTGGTGAATTTCCTTGTTCAAGTTCATAAAATAATCGTGTTTATGTAGTGTAGCGAAAGGCCAGAGGAAACGCATCCATCTCTGATTCAACAATTTATTGTTATTATCTCTTAGTCTCGTATGATATTCTTCATGTAACATCTGCCACTAGAGGTGAACAATATCGAATTTCATTACTTTCTCATAATGCTCAAAATAATAACCATTTCTGCGGAAGACATCATAATGACTTCTCGGTAAATAAACAGAAAATATCCGTGAGATGACGAATAATACTCAAATGAGTATTTACACTGTAAATCTTTTTACATATTCCATTGTTTCCATAGAACAGTTATTACTTTATGAGGATGTGTTATGGAATATAACAGAATTTGAAACCATAGAATTTTGAAAGACGACTATTTGCCTTCTATAGAAATAATGTTCTTCATTGGCTAGGCTTTTTAATATGAGTTGTTTCTAAGAGTTATTCCTAGTAATTTCACACTCTGACCAGTATGTGTGGAATGGTTGTTGAAAATATAATATTTTGTTTCTCAATATTCATGATGTTATTAGATGAAACCCATTGTTCATTGCGAGATTTTATGTTTCGATTTTTTCAGTTGAGTTTCTGCCATTATTGACAGATACTAATAGGGAAGTATCATCCGCAAATGAGATACATTTATCTGATCTTAAATATCCATCCAAGTCATTTATGTAAATTATAAATACAAATTGGACCCCAGACAGATCCTTGAGGAATCCCATGTCGAATCAACTGGAAGGAAGATGAGGAATTATCATCTAATCGTCTGTTTTTTTGGTGACGGTTTGAGAGAAATGACTCAATGGGGGGCAAAAAAAGTGAATCCATGGATTCCATAATACCATAGTTCCTTTTAAAAGGGTGAGAGACACAATCGAAGGCTTTGGTCAGGTCACACATCGTTACAGACGTATGACCCCTTTTTTAAAAAATTCGACAATTTAGAGACAGCATTAATGGTTGGGGAGTTTTTTCCGGAAACCATATTTATTGTTTGATAAAAATATTTATTCTCAAAATAGTAAAGCAGTTGTTTCAATATAAATTCTAATTTTTTGGGAAAAATCGATATAATTGATATCGGTCGATAGTTACTTGGGACCGTGGGATCCCCCTCTTCAAAATAGTCCCGTAGTAGGGCCCCTTTGTATCTTGGCACTTTAATTCTTTCAGGGGGTTTTTTTGCCTCTGCTTTTTTTAAATGTTGGGGAAATGGAGCCCAGAAAAAAAAATATTATTCCAATTTCTCTTTCTCCGGGGACAAAAAAAATGTTTGAACAAAAATATATTTTTTTTGTTTGAAAAAATGTATCGCGCGTAAAGTGTTTGAATTCCCCAAATTTCCCCCTCCAATTTTAGCGAAAATTATAACAAATTTGACTTCTTCGTGCAACCCCGTATTCATATAAGGGAATTTTGGGTCTGTTTATCCTCCAATATGAATGGTAAATTCGCTGCATATTGTTGAACATTTTTATTTTATGAAAATGAAATGTGTTCGGGAAAAGGTCATTCAGTTAGTTCTTCCAATAGCCCAAGGGGCTCGATAAAATAGTTTTTTTTAAAACTAAAATTTTAAACTTGTACTCAAGATGTCTGAAGACATACTCCAGTGAGCAAGTCGTCAATTTTCGAAGAAAACTTCGCCCCAGCGCTTTCGCTTGTTTGAAAAAAAAATAATGGGGTAAAAACGTTTTTTTTATTTGAAAATTCATA
>JAFIRS010004562.1:0-82374 GCA_018342105.1 Gonioctena quinquepunctata
AAATATTCAAAGTACATTATGCAGTCATTCCGTCTCGAAGGCGATGTGCGATTTTCCGATCTGGTTATACTCGTTTGGTTGAAAATGACCAAACTCAAGGTTGCCGTGCGAGTGAGACCGATGTCGAAGAAGTAAGAATTCTGTTTGGGTATTATTTCTTTCTTTTTTTTTTAGTACGAATTGTTTGGACATGAAAATATTCAAAGTACATTATGCAGTTTGTCAATATTCTTTTTTACTCATGGATATAAGGATACAGTGCTTTCGTAAAGTACTGAACACATTCATTTTTAGCCAAACTATCCATTTCTGAGGAATCTCCTGAAACAGGTCGATTTTTAATCTCAATTTTCCACATTTATAAGGGAAAATTAAATATACAGGGGGATCCACGTTTGACTAAAGACGTCCGCGACAATTTTTTCAAATTTTCAATTTTTGGAATCTCCATGGAAAGCTGATTTCAAAAATATATCACACATTGAGTTTGTATACAGTGCGTCCGTTAAATTCAGTGCTCTCGTGAAGTAGTGGATAAATTCGTAAAAAATTAAAAAAATAATTTTTGGAAAGAACGCTCGAAGCCGGCGAATTTTATTTTCATTTGGACATTCTTTCAAATTCAATCAATACATACAGAATGATTCGTGTAGGACAAATGACGTCAATAACAACTATATTTTTCATTACGGAATGTGAAAAGGTGATTATGAGTATGAGTGAAATGAATATAAAATAAGAAAAACTATTTTGAAATATGAAAATACTAAATTTAATGGCAATGATAGCTTCAAACAACGATCAAATTAAATGTTCAAATTGTGCACGGTTTGCTATCTGACAGTAGCCAAGACGACGAAATTCTTTTTGAACATTGTCAATAACGTCAGGAGGTTTACATTGTATCTCGTGGCGAATTCTTGCTTTTAAATCTTGTAAATTCTCCGGCCTATTAACATGCACTTTACTCTATAAGTATCCCCACAAGACGTAATCAAGTGGTGTCAGGAGATCTAGCTGGCCACTCAATCGGTCCCCTTCTCCCTATCTAAAAATGCACCATCTTGTTGGAAGAATAAATCAGTTCTTGGAAGATCAGGTTCCTTTAGATCTGGATACAAATCTATTAGTGCAGGAATAAGGTCGAATCGAAGAAAATCCAAATATATTGCACCAGTCAGGTTCACGTCAAAGAAATAGGGACCCAGAATTCTTCCGTCGACTATGCCACACCATACATTCACTTTCTGTGCATTTTGAGTGTGATACTCATCCATCGGGGATTTTCGGTAGCCCAATTACGGCAATTTTGCCTATTGACAAAACAAACGTAGCCTCGTCAGAAAAAATATATTTTTACAAAATTATTATTATTATTGCATAGATGTTGCAGTTGTTCGCAGCATTGATTTCGCCGATCAAAGTCGTCTTCATTCAGTTCATGGATGAGGCGTACCTTATAAGTATGGTGCTTTGCTTTTCTCAGAATTTTGTAGACTGTAGACGCTGCCATATTGAAATCAGAAGCCAATTGGCTGAGTGTTGTGTGATGATTTTCATGCACTGCCAACACTGCTGATCGTCTTCTAGGGGTGAGGGTCGACCAGATTTAGGAAGATCACGGGCATGCCCAAATTCACGGTATGTTGACCTATCATGCAAATAATTTCAATTCTTTCTCGTTCATTTAATTTAATCATTCTCCATGAAATGACAAAGTTACTACTCAATAATGTATCGACAAAGTATAAGATATGTTATTCTTTAAAGAAATAACTTCACAATAAAAACAACTTTCTGGTCGCTATGGCTTCTGTCAAGTAAAGAAATAGTCAGATAGCAACGGTGCACAATATGAACATTTAATTTGATCGTTTTATTGTCATTGTCATTAAATTTAGTATTTTCATATTTCAAAATAGTTTTTTCCATTTTATTTTCATTTCACCCATACTCATAATCACCTTTTCACATTCTGTAATGAAAAATGAAGTTTCCATTAAAAATACCGATTTCTTCTACACGAATCATTCTGTATGTATTTATTGAATTAGAAAGAATGCCCAAATGGAAATTAAATTCGACAATTTCGAGCGTTCTTTCCAAAAATTATTCCTTTTAATGAATTTATCCACTAATTTACGAGAGCACTGAATTTAACGGACGCACTGTATACAAACCCTATATGTGATATATTTTTGAAATCAGCTTTCCATGGAGATTCCTGAATTGAATAATATATAGGGTGTTCTGTTTGAAAAAATTGTCGTGGACGTCAATAGTCAAATGTGGATCACCCTGTATATTTTAATTTTTCCTTATAAATGTGGCAAATTGAGATTAAAAATCGACCTGTTTCAGGAGATTCCTCAGAAATGGATAGTTTGGCTAAAAATGAATTTATTCAGTACTTTATGAAAGCACTGTATAATATTTCAGGGTAACTCAATATGCAAGCTCAAATACGAGCAAAATGTGTTTGTGTCTTTCTGTTCGTCTGCCCGATTGTCGGTTAGAGCCTTCCAAAATTTTAAATTGAAATTGGGTAAATTCATATATGCTCAGGAATTATTTCTGTAATACAAATGTTCTAGATCGATGAAAATATACAGGGCAACCCCCCATTTTTATTACATTTTTTAATTCGCCTCTAAATTGTCGATATAACGCAACCGGGTTTCTTAGACTTATCTGCAAGTTTTTGCTTTTGTGCATCTTGAAAATGACAAATTACAAATTGCAATACCTCGATTTTTAAGAGCTTTTTGCTGGAATAGGGTTTGTGGGGTCTACTTCGTAGAATTCGAGAGATTTGTTGCAAAATAAAAATTCTAGTAATCTTTACAAGAACAGGAAACAATGTAAACATTTTGAGGGTAGGCTACTTATAAATGCTCAAATAGATCTCCATCATGTTCCACACAAGCTGCTAGTCTTCTAAATGTGCCCTGAACTTAGCAAGCACTGCTCCATCAGTTGAACGGAAGGCTTCCGTGATCCTGTTTTTAATATCATCTGCAGTTGTTGGACGATCTCTGAAAACCTTTTTCCTTCACATACCCCCAAAGAAAGAAATTTATAGGATCAAGGTCTGGGGATCGCGCGGGCCAATGAATAGCACCTCCTCTGCCTATCCAACGATTAGGATAGGATTTATCTAAAAATCCTTGCACTATCATATGGTTATACATTGCAGCACCATCGTGTTGCAACTACACTGGTGTTCAAATACACTTCTTCTGACATTCTGGAAAGATGTTCACTAAGAAAATGTAAATACCTTTCACCATTGAGCACATGGTCGAAAAAGTAGCGTCCACTGTGATTTCCAATAATTCCCCCCCAAACATTGAGTGACCATCGCTTTTTAACCGCTTTTTAGTATGACCATGCATAACTTTTTACAGAGTTGTCCGATTTTGATGTTTTTTTTTATGGATAGGGGTTTCCTCGAAGTTGGTCCCATTTGGATTTGGAGAAAAAAAGTAGGGTAGGAAAATGGGGGATGATTGTTGGTTCACCCACTGAATTTTCACTTTTCAACCGATTCTTCCACGCATAACTTTGTACTGGGTTATCCGATTTGGATTTTTTTTTTATTGTATAGGGTAGGCTTCGAAGTTTGTCCTATTTGAATTACACCCCTAAGGGTAGAAACATAGGAGATGATTTATTGATTTTACACCTGTGAATCGATTTTGTGGAAACTTCTCAGACATATGTAGTTCTGATGACACTACAACATATGGAGCCCAGAGTTAATTTGATGATGGAGACAGAAGACAGCTACTTCGTTTTTGGAGTGATATGTACATATATAATTACATGTCCTGACTAACTGACTCACTGGTTGACTAATATACGATCAACGCCCAGTCCAAAGCGCTGGTCCTCAGAGCTAACATTTTTACAGCATATATTTTTGAAATTTTTTTTTGGTCGTTTTTATTTTTTGTTAAAAAGTTTTTATGGTGATCAACAGTCCTCAACCAGTGAGGATTTTCGATTGTATAATAATACCGTTGATGTTGATGGATCCGTTGTTCTTGAACGTTGCCTCATCAGGACACAGAATTTGATTTAGTAGTATTATAATCCTCGTCAATTATGCCATTCATTTGAATACAAAACGTAACTCTATTTGCAAAATCATTACCATACAATTCATACCATAGATTCAGATGATAATGGTGGAATTTATAATAAAAATTAATCTCGATTCTTTGTAAGCGCAAAACGTGAAAACGGCTGGACTGATTTGGCAAAAAACAAATTTTCGTTATAGCCCGAGGAAAGTTGCCTGGAAATTGGAAAATCGGGTATATAAGAAATTTGGTGAAGAAAAAGACTATCGAGTTTATTTATTTTTTAGGTTGAGTATCGATTAGCCGAACTGATGTCAAACGCTCATTTGTCCATTCACTTGTCTCAAGAAAATATATAGGAACATATGACCACATACCATCGTAACTAGGCCTCTGGTTTACGAAAATAAAAAATTATAACTTCAAATTAGTACGTTGATAAACCTTGATTGGTGTACTAAGTTTAAAATTTTTTCCTTCAGGAATTTTGGAGAAAACAAATTAAATCTTAATTTTTTTCGTACTTTCGACACCCTGTATCTCTTTTCACCTCCAAATGAGATGAGGAATCTGTAGTCGGAGTTTGTCGATCTTATTCTGACTCACCCTGTATATATATATATATATATATATATATATATATATATATATATATAGTATTTGTAAAAGACTAAGAAACTGTTACTAGAGTAGTTGGCTAAGAGGTCTTGGTAGCATCGTCAACCAAATGGACCGCTCTTTTCTGAATGGAATCCAACAGCTTTAGTGTGTGCTTGGGACATGGCCCCCATGGTTATGATATTGCTAATAGTAGGTGGTGACAGATGCACTACGAGCAGCCCCAGATCTCTGAGGAATTTGAAGATTTTCAGGGGATCTAATTTTAGTATTTCTCTCACTTTCACTTTCAGGTTCCTCATTTTTTTAATGTAAAGCAACGCAATCTACCAGAATGTGGAAGGGTGCTTTTAGTTTCTTCTCGCAGAACCTGCATGTTCTGTTTTCCTCTAAGCAGCTTCCTGAGGCCTCGTTAGAAATCTCGTTATTGACTTAAGATTAACAAATATTCTTGTAACGTTAGGTATTTATGTTGTGTTTTAGTATATTCTTATTTTTTGTGAGCTGGGATATCACGTGATTAAATAAATAAATGAATTTAGTAACAATAGAATGGTGCCAAAGAGCTAGGTTTGTGAAGATATAAAAAATATTTTTTTTTAACGTGACTTGAAAATTATTAAGCGAAAAATTGAAAATCGCATGTTTGCACTATTACCTTTTTCATATTTTGTCAATATTGACAAATTCAATTTCAAAATAATTTTTACTGCAACCACAGAGAAGTTTTTGGGAATTGGTATTGAAACGTGTACACTTTTTTAACATCCTCAAAAACATTCGTTATATTCACATACGTAAATAAATATCGGATAAAGTAAAACTTTCTCTCGTTACGAGATATAAATAAGAACAAGGAATTGAAAGAAGTCTCCAAGTATAATGTGTAAAAATATTAGAGACGCAGGATTTTATATTTAGATTCGGTATTCCACCTAAAGTCTGCATATACCCTCTCCCTCTTTTTAATGAGTCGAGGCCGGAAGATGCGATAAGATGATTACAGACTAACAGTTTTGTAGATAATGATAGAGGAATTGAAAGAAACTCCTTCATATTCTTTCTGATTGCCTGATAATTCAGAGTTGCTTGTCCTAATGATCTATTTTTCAGTGAATATTTCCCTCCTGTCAAAAATCCCATGTAAATGGAGTACAATTATCACAAAATTACAGCGATAATTGCATTGTAGAAAGCGAAAGAGCCCTGCGATAATTGCACTGTAGACCGATAATTGCACTGTTCATATCCATGGTAATTCCATTGTACACTTTGATAATACAGCGGCAATTCATAAGTAACGTCAGTTTGACAAGTAATGTCAAAAATATTATTTATTAAAAATGTCTCGTTTCGGTCGGGCTTCATACAAGCTATTGAAGAAAATGTGTTGGAAAACGAACCAAATAACACAAAACAGAACAGAAAATACGTGTGGTGTCAGTTTACGAGCTTCTGTGCTGAGAAAAACTATACTTTGGATGAAAAAACATAAATTAATGTTCTGGCAAAAATATTAACGGACTGGGCATTCAATATGCGTAAGCAGAATGGCGATGAGTACAAATAATTTACTGTTAAAACAATTTGGAACGTAACCGCTAAATTACTGATGGAAAAATATTTCACTGAATACAACATCAATTTTAACCCTTTTACTAATATTGAGTTCAAAGCAGCCGGAGATGCGAAAAATGACAAGAGAAAACAACTACAAACAGATCCAGAGAAGAGAAAGGAAAGGGCAGTTTTTCTGAAGTACGATGAATTCCAAAATATGGTTCGTGGTTGTGACGAAAACACTCCAGATGGTTTGCAGGAGACGGTATTTTTTGCTTTTGAATTAGCTTGGCGTGGTGCAGAAGGCCGCAAGTGCTTAATTTCGTACATTAAAGAAGAAGGAAATAACGTAGGTGAAAAAACAGGAAGGATTATTTACGATCCTGTGTTTACTAAGACGACGCAACGAGGGGAAAATCCATGCGCTTCATTGAAGTGGCTAATAAACAATAAAATCAATCCTGATTTGTGTCCAATTCGACTGTACAAAAAATTCATAGAAAAGCGGGTTGGAATAAAAACAAAACGACTCTTTCTCACTGTAAATCCCGCTTGGAAGTTGAACAGAAAATGGTATAAAGATATTCCTGCTGGACGAAATACAGTAAGCAAATGGACTGTTCTACAACCCAAAGTTTCTGGTTTAAATACAGAGAATATCAAGATTTGTTACGAGCTACGGCCGTCTCCAATCTCGCAAAAAAGGGGGTGAGCGAGCAGCAACTTATAAAAATCACGGGCCATTCAAATTCAAAATCAATGACGCCATATCTTCGAAATGGATGAATATCACCATGAAGAAATAGTCAAAAAAATGCGTGGCAATGACGTACCATAGGCACAGCATTCTCAAACATCCTCTACAGCCGTTAATGCACCGATAGCTGCATTGTTTAACCAGAATACGTATAATAATTGTTTATTTCACTGTAGTTCCTGCAACTTTTGATTTAGTTTAACCTTGAATAAATAGTTTCATTATATTTTTACGTATACTTTCATAATATATAAATGAAAAATATTAAAACAACCTATTTCTGCGTCTGATCTTTTTTTCCAGTTACGGGATGGTTATTGATGACAAGCTGACAGTTTATTCGGGAAATATTCCCCCGAATTACACTCGTGCATCAAAATAACCGGATAATTTCGTATTCCAGCGTGTTGTCTTTGAAAAACTGCATTCGGTCATTTTCATATTTTGACACGCTGTCATGCAAAATTATCGGTAATTTTGATGCACTTGTGCAATTACTTACGAAAATTACATCCTTTTTTCAGGGAGATTGATTTTGGATCAGTTTCGGTTATAGCAGTTGAAAATGAAGATACTTTAGAAATCACAAACATAAAGGTAAGAACAAATTTATCTCCTAAGTATCTTCACATATTTTTCACATGTTTAATATCTTTCTTTAGCCATTCCTCTCATATCTTGTTGAGTATTAATTATATTTTAGAAAAAAAGGGCAAATTACCCCTACTTGAAATTGATATCTAATGAATATAAGAATATCCAATGTATTGTTAGCCTCAAATATTTTTATTGTTGACTTGAGTTTTTTAATATTCGATCTTTTCTGAGAAATGATAGGGAATGATAATTGAAAATATTTTTTATTTCAATTTTATCAATGTTATATTGTATATTATAACGAAAGTATTTCCCCGATAAATTGAGTATACCTTTGCCCCAGATCTAGGAGACTCATTATAAAAACTAATTCATTACCGTTATCATGGCCCATTGTTTGAGGTGCGAACTTCAATAGAAATGAGAATACGTAAATTATCTCCTTTATTACATTTTAATGCGCGAATTGAAATTTGTCGACGTAATTTCATAGTTATGACTAATTTGATTGATTTTTAAACTTTTTATATTAGGTTTGGGATTATGTTATAAACTGATTCGCTTAAAATAATCAAGACAGGCCGTCAATTAAACATATCATCTTGTCTGAAAATGTCTGTGTATCGAGTACGTCCCTGCTAGTGGTCAGTCGATCGCTTAGCCTTATCAGCAATTAATAATAATGAATCTCAAAAAAAGTATTGCAGTACTATACACTAATATAGTTTACAATATTCATGTTGAGTTTATCAGTATCATTTGGGTAAAAAAATATCGAATGTTTCGGAAAGTGACCAAAACTGAACACATATGAAAAGTTATTCGTCCTGGCAAACTATTCCTTGTGATTCTCTGCGTGTCTTAAATCCTTATCTCCTTCCTCGAAATATTAGGTGGATATACACGGAACAATTTATCGACCGATCTGAGCAATTTATCGTTAGATCTTCAAAATTGTACAGTTAAAACGGTTCGTTAGGCGACTGTAGAAACTAATAAAGTTGTACGACTATTTCCTTCACTATTTTTGAGCCAATCAAATGGCCACTCAAGCTTCGCTTTCGTGGTTTAATCAGATAATAAGATCACAAATCGCACTCAGTAAAATTTTCAGGCAAAATGCTTTGTAGAAAATTTAAAAAAAAGTTGAGCCATAAAACTCCTAGCTCATATCCCATATTACCCTCGATAAATCCACGGCAATTATTTGATGCGATAGTTTTTGCCGTTTGACATAAACACGACGATTTATCAGCTGATAAATCCGCCAAAATATCTGCCGATAATTTGCAAACCACGCTACGACATGTCTCAGCTTGTAGGATCGTACTCGTGGTAGTAGTTTGGTTTTTATAGTTGGTATAGTTTTAGCTTCGTCCATGTTCAACTTTTACAACGCACAAATTCAAACTCTCTAACACCACTAAACGCCATAACTTCGTTTCAACGTTTAATCGGTCATATTTTTTTAAATGGCGAAAAATCACTGCTCGCAGATAAATTGTTACATTTGACCCAATAATCGTTCCAAACAACACATACGTACAAATCAGAGTTGACCAAATTGGTTGGTTTTCAATCTAGATAGATGAAAACTGATGGCTATGTCTGATGGTCAATTTTTATGACAAACTTAATGGTGAAAACCGCATATCGTTACCTATCATAGTTTCTGAGTTACAGCATGTTTTTCGAAAATGTGCATTTCCTGTCAAAAATTTTTTGTTTCTATGAAAATATTTCCAAATCACTTTTTCACGTAGAATTCAATGGTTTAAATAATTTATTTTTTCAACTTATATATTATAGTTATTAATGGAAAATTGAGACAACCTGTATATTCCTACATATTTCAATAGAACTTGAAATTACCTTTCCAAAAATGTCGTACACTTGATGTTTCGCTAGAGTCACCTTTGAAATGCACTCTCACATCTCAGAGATTTAGAAATTTTAAGGCAACAAATTGAACCCCTTGTTGGAAGGAAAATGTTTTTTCAGAAAGACGGGGTTTCGCCTCACAACACTGCAATTGTCAACAATTTTTTGACTGCAAATTTTGGCAATAATTGGATAGTCAACCAAGGACCCAACCGTTGGCCAGCCAGGTCACCGGACCTAACGCCTATGGACTTTTACCTCTGGGAAAGGTTCAATTGCCGACCAACTCTAGACACGAATTGGAAGTGGCAGTGATGCAAAGTTTTGCTTCTCTCACTCCCATTGAACTAATTAATTCGGCAAGAAATGTTCAAAAAAGGTGCCGCCTGTGTGTAGGAGAAGCTGGTAGATATTTCAAACACCTCCTCTAAAGAAATATTTTGTTCTTGTTTGTTCCTTATTATTATTATTGTTGGAGTTTCATTTATTAGTAGTAAATATAGTATAAATTGTTATCAGTTTTATTGAAACTATGAGTTTTAATTACTGCTGTGAACAGCTTTCTTAACATTTGATAGCTACTAGTGAACACTTGCTTTCTGTTTTATCGCCGCGTCGCGTCGTCCAAAGCCTACTTGTTCGAAGTGTGCCTTTCAAAGTCTACATGAATAAACCTAAAAGCTCTGCAAAACATCAAGCTCTATTAAAATATGCAATAATATACAGGTTGTCTCATTTAAAAAAAATGATTTGTCCATTAATAACTATTGATATATGATTTGAAAAAATAAATTACTTACACCATTGAATTCTACGAAAAAAGTGCTTTGGAAATATTTTCATAGAAATAAAGAATTTTTAACAGGAAATCTTTTCGAAAATATACATTTTCGAGAAACATGCTGTAACTCAGAAACAATGATAGATATCGATATGCGGTTTTCACCATTAAGTTTGTCAAAAAAATTGACCTCCAGACACAGCCATCAGTTTTCATCTATCTAGTTTGAAAACAGGATTTTCCCTTTAAAAGTGTCCAATTTGGCCCACTCGGTACTAATTAACTGAGAGATTGTTCTAACGATTATTTGGTGCAATTTATCGCGACAATAAATTGTTTCGTGTATATCCACCTATTCTAATTAGATACGAACATCTCGAATCATAATGAATTCTCATAACAAACAGAACTACTGTCGCGCCACCCGTCCATCCGATGCGAATCAAAATTTGCTTTATATTAATTTCGACACGCCGCATGCGAAATGTCTTTGATCTATTTTAAAATGGTTTATCGTCGTCCAGGTACCAGAACAGAATGCGGGAGACAGCCGAGAAAGAGTGAGAAGATTCACCTTCGACTACTGCTTCCAAGAAAGCTGCAAACAGGACCAAGTACGTATTTTTCCTTCTTATTTTCATTTTCTCGTCATCGAGGTAAGAAGAATGGAGACACTGTATTGGGTGTGTACCCACAACAATTTATATTTTTCATAAAATAAGGAATAAGGTTTTTAATTGAATTGCACTAAACAAGAGTAAACATTTTTTAGCTTTCACAGACTGTCTTCAATAATGGAGTCTCCTCGTCTTTTTTATATCTCAGAAAAATATAGACCTAAATAAATCAACTCGTGAAAAATATCATAAATAACAGAGAAATGAAGTTTCACAATTGTAGCCGAACGCACGTGACTAGCTACGCAATGTGACGTCACGTTCCTCTATTTACCGAGTATGAGTGCTTTAAACACACACCTAATTCATTACAAGCTTTTATTTAGTTTCACCTGTCCCAGTGTTTGTCTGTCTGTAATCAAATCTTGCAAGTTAACTTTGACCCACTTTTAGTTGCCCGATTAACGTGAAATTTGGCAGGTGTTCATAGTTCACGTGACAATACATTATGGAGTTTTTGTTAGAGAAAAAAACAAAATGACGGCTCTAAGATGGCGGACGAGATGTGTTTATCATTCGATTCTACTCAAAAATGAATTTTTTGTCAAAATTCATAAAATCAAAATGGGGGCTCCAAGGTGGCCGACGATCTCTGTGATTATGGTCCGATTCTATTCAAAATTGGTATGTGGGGGTTTTCGGGGTCGGAGATTATGAATTTTCATTCAAAATTCACAAATTCAAGATGGCGGCTCCAAGATGGCGGACGAGTTTTGTAACTATGGTCCGATTCGATTCAAAATTGGTATGTGGAGGTTTTCGGGGTCCGAGGTTGTGAATTTATTATCAAAGTTCATGAATTCAAGATGGCGGCTCCAAGATGGTGGACAAGTTTCGTGATAATGGACCGTTTTTATTCAAAATTCACAAATTCAAGATGACGGCTCCAAGATGGTGGACGAGTTTTGTAATTATGTCCGTTCATTCAAAATTGGTATGTGGGGTTTTTGGGGTCGAAGATTATGAATTTTTGTCAAAATTCATAAAATAAGATGGCGGCTCCAAGATGGTGGACGAGTTTTGTGATTATGGTCCGATTCTATTCAAAATTGGTATGTCGGGGTTTTTGGGGTCGGAGATTATGAATTTAGTCGAAGATTATTGATTTTTTGTCAGAATTCATAAATTGAAGATGGCAGCTTAAACATTTTTTTTTAATTATTTTTTAACAATGCATTCAACTATTATTTTACGTTTTTAGTTAATCGTGTTGACTATGAAATGTTGCCTGACCAATAAGTCTAATAACTAGTAATTGGGAGGTACTGAGAACCGTATATAAGAATGCTGTTTTTAGTTTAGTTCTTAGTGGAGAATTACTAACAGGTTTCATGGATTGTAAGTAACTATTGGACTTACAAATCATACAATCCAAATTCGGAAAATGCTTTCAAATATCTAGGGAAATAGTTATTGGTCTTGGTTTCAAGTTTAGTTATTAGGTAAACCAACCTACCTATGTACCAAAATAGGAAAAACAAAATGCCTCTGATGATTTAGTTATGAGTGTGATACTGGGAAAAAGCACGAATGGAACGTGTATATTTAAATAATAAATGGATATGTAGTTAATGTTATGTCTGAAGATCTGATAGAAGGCGTATCGAACATGGCGGACGAACAAAACAATTTAGTGCCGCGAATTGCAAAGGCCGTTCTTCGAAGATGGTACGTAAGTAGCGATATTTGAAAAATCACATATCAAAAATAATAAGGGGGAGTTATTTTTTTATTCATAACCCGGGATTTTAAACAATTCCTGAAGAAATGATTTGAGTATATGGCACAATTGATTCGGTTGCTAGCCTAGGTATTCGATTTATTGCAAGTGAGTTACGGCTTCCTGATGAAACAATCCTTCGTGAAATAAACTGAACAAATTTTACAGTATTCGGGCAATGGCAAATTTGAATCCACACCCAAGTAATCAAATCATATCTTATGATTAGATTAGGGAAACATGTGAAATATACCGTATATTCACTTGAGCTATATCGATAATCCAGAAATAAATTATAATCAATCTTTAATTAACATGAACTTGATTGTAAAGTAGAGCTAGCGACACCAAAAATCGTTAAATAGTAATAATAGCCCCTCGGTGAATCACTTCTCTAGTATTTCAAGTTCATATTGCATAATACCACAATATGGCAGAGATCTTAACCAGACGGACGCAGAAGGTATCATTGGCCCATTACGTCTGTTCAGGGTACATGAGGACAGTTATTGGGACAATATTCTGTGAAAAATAATAGTAATAATACGTGTCACTTTTCGTGCTAAACCGTGTCACAGAGATTTATTTTTCGACTGAATAATAACGGAGATTATTACCATTTTTATATCAAATATCAGCTTCCAACATCCATTTTATTTTTTGTTTCTACCGAATTGCGATTGTATAATTTATTTTCTAGAATGGTTCTATTTCGATTAAAAAATTTGCAGCTGTTTCGCTTGTTTAATTTCTGCTCGACGTCGGGTTACTTCCATTCATCCCAACTCGATGGCTTTTACATTTTCCAGCACAACTATGTAAACAAACCACATCCTGTGATCGTCTTCGAATATTTGTCGGTTCATTCATCTTTACTGCATTCAAATAGTATATATGGAAAAGGAATAATAGAAACAATTATTGAACTCAAATATTACAACTATCTCGGTATTAAATTATAGTGTGCAGGGGCGTCGATATTTTTGGGGGGGCGGGGTGGTAAAGGTTCTTTGATTAATGAAACAAAACATGCTGTAATGTAATATAGTACCATAGGTAACATATATTAGAATTAGAAACAAAACTAAACTTCTTTGGACAAACAAATTACAAATCAAACAATCATAAACGTATATTATAAATTGAAAACAACACTAATGTTCTTTGGCAAGTACTGACAAGAAAAAATAAACTTTATTTACAAAATCAATTCTAAATAAATGCCTTTTTTTAATTTTGGCAAATCTCTCTAGTACAGCATCTAGATTTAAATCTATGGCCCTATGAATATATAGAAATGCTAATGCCACTAACCTTTCTTGTTCCATTGTTGCCACGTTTTCCACCTTTTAAATGGTGAAAAACTTCTTGCTACACTTTTTAGAGAAATAGTGAAAATGTGCGACAACGATGGGAATGAGACGAGATATATATTGATTATTAGATTTAAAAATAGTAATTTACCTTTCTCTTGGGGGAATGTTATTACCTCCATTACCTCCCCCATATCGACGCCCGAGATAGTGTAATTGCCGCCATGTGTGGGTTAGTATTTATACATGGCAGTTAGGAAGTTTAAAATTGATATTTGCACAGTACTTAATTTTATGGGATCCATTGAGAAGATGTAAAACTATTTAATATTCATATCAAAAACTCAAATTATTATTTATAGGCTTTTACACCATTACCATAGATATGAGAATTTTTGGGTGAGACAAATATATACCTACAGGATGTACCTATTTTAACTTGGTGCACGAGTGTATAATACCAAAAGAGAAAAAAATAAAGTTGGGAGAATCGGAAACATAGTACGGGTGAGTCATAATGAGACTGATAACAGCATTTTTTCATTCATCATATTATTTGATCGAATCGATGTCGCGGATTCACTGATATGTTACAATACTTTCTTGCAATGATGTTTTGACAGATCAACTGACAAACAAACCCAATCTCAAATTCATAATACTCCACTTAGATAAGAGTTAAGATCTGAAATAATTTTTGCGAAAAACTAAAGATAGGTATTCTTAATTTGTTGTAGTTTATGTTGGAGTATCATTATCAAAGCCATTTCTGATTGAATTATCTAGGAAAATATTATCCAATCAACATGTTTTTGAGAAGAAAAACAATTATTGTGTATTAATATCTACTTAAATGATAGAAACGGTTTAGTGGGTACACTACATAGAAACAAACAAGGCATTAAAGCAAATGTTCAAATGGACCACCATTTTGTTCAATAAACAATTGGCATCTCCGTATCATCGACTGTCGCACGCTTTGGAATATTCCTGGTGTATCCTGTATTAACGTACATGCTGCTAAAATTCTTGCCGTTAAATCTTCCACAGATTCTACAGGTGTTTCATACACTAGGGATTTAAGGGATCCCCACAAATAATGTCTAGAGAAGTTAAATCCGGAGAACGTGCAAGCCAATGTATGGGACCACATCTACCTATCCACCGATCATGCAATGTTTGATCAAGAAATTGACCAACGATTCTTTGGAAATGGGCCGGTGCTACGTCATATTGATACCACATTCTTTGACGAATCAATAGAGGTACTTCTTCAAGTAGCCCAGGTGAAACATGTTCAAGAAACACTCGGTAGTTCTGCCCATTCAAACGGGGAGGAAGAAGATATGGTCCAACGATACGATTTTCGATCATTCCTACCCAAATATTCACTGAAAACTTTTGTTGGTAGCCTTCTCGAAAAATTCCAGCTGGATTTTGTTCATCCCATAAATGGCTGTTCCTACTATTGAAATATCCATATCTTGTGAATAGAACATATCTAGGAAAGTCGTTTGCTCCTTCATACATCCTCCAAACCATTCACAAAAAAATCTACGAGGGCCATAATCACCAGCATCTAGGGCCTTCACCTTCTGTAGGTGAAATGGATACAATCGTTGTTCACGTGCTACCCGACTTACTGTTGATTGTGACACTTGTTACCTATACGAAATAGCCCGAGTGCTGCTGCTAATCGTTCAAGAATGTGTTCATCCGTAACATTATCTCTTATTATTCTATTCGCACCACAATGGTGTTTACTGAATTTGAAGGACCCCGTTTCCTTCAATCGTCGATGCACAGCTATAAAAGTAGTGAAATGTTGATGATGTCTGGATATCTATGTTGATATAATTCAGCAGCGGCTCTGGCATTTTCCCCTGTTTCACCATAAACGAAATGCATATCTTTATATTCTTCAAATGAATAACCCATTTTGAAACGATGTTCACAGACTGAAATGATGACAGATGACTTGACAATAACACAAACTCTTTTGGGTTACTGTCAATTATGTCTAATGTAAGTATCGATATATTAGTGTGTTTCTACCGGGAACAATGAAAAAAAAGGCTTCGTTTCTTTTTAGTTCCAAATTTCGTGTATGTTTTATGCGTTGATCAGTGGTGTACTGAACAGCCTACCACAAACTAGCATGAAAGGCTCGACTTTGCAACTAGTTATCACGAATCGAAATAAATCATCCAAGTAGATATTAATACACAATAATTGTTTTTCTTCATCAAAAACATGTTGATTGGATAATATTTTCATATATAATTCAATAAGAAATGGCTTTGATGATACTCCAACATAAACTTCAACAAATTGAGAGTACTTATCTTCAGTTTTTCGCAAAAATTATTTCAGACCTTAACTCTTATCTAAGTGGAATATTGCTTGCTTGCTTGTTTTTTATGGGTTATCCAAAATACTGGATAATATACCAGTAAACGGGGGCTATAGCCACAAATTCGACCCCCCTTCAGTGGGCAAACGGGATTGTCTCACTCGAAATGATACCACGAATGCCCAAAACTTTCACAACAATAATTAATAACTTTGCGATGCACGTGGAACGGCTGTACAAAAACTAACATTAACCTGACTTTCTGCCCGCGTGGTAGACGTCCATCTCCCACGACACCAGAAAGTCGAATCCAAGTGGAATATTATGAATTTGAGGTTGGGTTTGTTTGTCAGTTGATCTGTCAAAACAATCATATGCAAGAAAATATGGTAACATATCAGTGAATCCACGACATCGATTCGATAAAATGATATGAGGAATGAAAAAATGGAGTTATCGGTCTCATTCTGACTCACCCGTACTATGTGTTCAGGAGGTTGACACATATTCCGATATGTTGTAAGAAATTAGCATTATGCGATTATTGCACATAGGAAATTATGTCTCTACTAAGGACATATCTTCAGTTTTTCTCAATTATCTCAGAAACCTCCACTTTTAGGCACATGGAATGTTATGACTTTTAGGTTGAGTATCGATGACCAAACTGATGTCAAACGCTCATTTGTCCATTCACTTGTCCCAAGAAAATATGAAGTAACATATGACCACATACCATCGTAACTACGCCACTGGTTTACGAAAATAAAAAATTATAACTTCAAATTAGCACGTTGATGAACCTTGATTAGTGTACTAAGTTTCAAACTTTTTCCTTCAGAAATTTTGGAGAACAAATTAAATCTTAATTTTTTTCGTACTTTCAATACCCTGTATCTCAGAGGGGATGCATTTTACCTCAAAATGAGGTGAGAAATCTATAATCGGAGTTTGTCGGTCTTATTCTGACTCACCCTGTATACAGAGTTTTGAAAGAGATAAAAATTCAACAAGCGGCTGTGATTCCCCCAAAATCATTTACAAGGTCGTTAAGACTTTAAAAATGTCATTAGTGGAAAAGTGCACCTATTTAATTTTTTAAAAGAAATTCCAATGTTGAACAAGATTGTGATCGAACTTTTAGGAGATAACGCTTTACCAAAAACCAGCGTAACAAACTCTGGGGAGTCTTACAAGAGCTGATTTTTTGCTGAAAAAAGCAGAACAGAAAGTCAATCTTTATTGATAAAGGTGAAATTTGTTTGCGAAGAACTTCCTATTATGATGACTAAATTTGCTGCATATGAATAATTATGATAACTTGTTATAAGTGAGTTTGCTGAGAGACTGGAACGGCATATACAAGGACAGATCTCCAAGAATTCCATTCAATGCGGGTAGAAATGCCATAATGCGGGTTCCCAAATGGGGTATAAAGGAACAAGTGCCATTATTTTGAAATGAAACATTTCCCTCTTTCTCAAAGATTTATTAGGATTGACGCCATTCAGGGACACAATAACCTTGAAAAAAGATATGTATGTACATTTTTTATTAGTCCACCTTTGTCGCAGTTCTTCCATTCGAAAAAATCATAATTTGGTACGAGAAGATACGTGAACAATAATATACAAACTGTTTTCAAATTTGAGGCTTTTATTAACAGGATGTAGAACGCGTGAAAAAAGGTAATATTTATATTAAAACTGCAAAATAACGAAGTCACATAACTCGACGATAAAATCGATCTTATTAATGTCCTGGTATACTCAGGAACATTGTTAAAAGTTTTCACAGTTTTGCTTGGCGTTAACATGGGTTAATTCACTCGATTAAAATTAAATCATTCCACAAACAACTCCATGTGCATTTTCTATCCAATTCTAAGTTGGTCTACACTGAAAATGTCCTCGTCGTACAGCGTGAGGATTTTCAACTGCAAATATGTGTGTTATGTACATTATTCAATACATTTCGTGTATACGTGGCTTCGGATGTAGCGAAAATGAGTTTTTGTAATATTTTCGCTGTTATCTTAATTTAGAAGCCACCGATAAAATTCAACTCTTGCGGGACCAACTTGAGGTTGCAACTCTTGTACCCTTTGATAATTCAATGTAAAAAATTGTTCCAGTCTTATTGTATTCCTTACTTTACTGTAGGCCACCCATGGGTACTCGTCGTTGGATCGTTCTCGTTAATTTCTTAAATGTATTCCTCAATTTCAGCCAATTTTGGTAATACCGTTGCTCTTTTGAACATCATATCACGACACATTTGAACTGAATCCACAAATATTTGCTGTTATAAATGAGATGTTGTGGCTGCCGTTTTTCGATACCAGGTTCAACTTAAAAGCATGTTCACAAGTTTATTGTCTTCGAAAAGTGTGCATTTGTTTTAAAAATGCAGGGCTAAAAACAACTCAGGTTGACTGAATCCGCTGCCATCTTAACAAAAGACTACAGTAAAATGCACGGGGACCCGTTCTGTGATTGGTTAAAGCATTCGTATGATTTGACGGCTAATTCAAATTGAAAATGTTGCTTGTGTTATCTACCTAACCTTATTGTTTTTCTATTTATGCCTAATATGTGTTTTATTATATACTTTTGTTTATAAAAATTGTAACGAGTACTTATCTATCACTTCAGTTTGGAGTTGTTAAAAAAACATTCATCTTTACAACTAAATAACAATAATGAAAGTCTCACTTTATTTTTGTCCAGTGTATACAGATTTTGATCTCTTAAACGTGTATCTTGGTTATTCGCAAAGAGATAGAGATTCAAAGTATTTGCAATTTTGAAGGCATTTTTTTGTGTGAAACGAATGTTGCTTATGGGATTTTTGTAGCCTTCTTAGTTTTGGTTGTATCTCAATATATCAAAAAAAGTTAAAAGGGTTACTCATACAAAGAATCCATAGTTTTTTTGCTGAAATAAATATTCGTGGTAAAAAGTTCCATCTAGTAACCGTTTTTACTTTTTAACTAATACTTAACAAATATACTTAGTACCTAGGTTCCTACAGAATAAATCAATTCTAGCTCAAATTGAATACTAGTTTTATGTATGTGAGATTCAGTATAATTTCAATAGGATTTTGATAAAAACACACAAATCTCTTAATAAGGCTTTAATGATTCCATCAATGGCAATACACATCTTTCTCGTCAGAATATAATATATAAATCATCAGAACAGTTCTTTATCGAGTTTTTCATTACTGTTGCAAATAGGTATATTATATAGTTTTTCAGAAAAGCCACTGCTTTATTCACACATGATTTCTATTTGTCAGTGGCTTTTCCCTTCAATTTAAAAAATGGCTATCAATATCAATAAAAATATATGTAAGTATAATGACTAAAATATAATAAGTTACAGATAAAACTACTGAAAATAAAAAATAAGTATAGAGTACACTTAGTATGTAGAGATCATTAAATAATAATATAACTATTATTTGAAATAGGATATTGTCGTAGGCAATTATTATTTCTAACGCTTCTTTGTTGGAAAGAACTCTTGTGTCTCCATTTTTCGTTTGATACTTAGTATCTGCCTTGCTTGGTCTGCTTCTCTTATTGCCCCTTGAATATTATTCATAAAACTGTTGAAAACTTTAACAGTTGCTTTATATTTATGCTATGATAATTATCTATCTTTAAAAAAAATTACCTGAACTTTCCAACATGTTCTGTGTTCACAATTACCTTTACTTTATGCTTGATTTTTTCTGCTATCTTATGAGCCTTGACAATAATTCTATCCTGTTAGTTATTAGCTTTTGGTCTTTCCATATCTGTTATTCTTTTCCATATTTTGATGTCCATAACCTCTTCTATCATATCCAGTAGTTTCTCAATTGTTATCCAAGCATTCCTGCCATATTTGTATTAATTCCTGCATTTTTTCTATAGCAATGGACCACCATCTTGATTTTCTCTTAATTCTAAAAATAATACGAACAAAAATATATGAAATGTCAAAAGTGTCAGTAACGCATGTCTGTCCTGAATCAATCACAGAGCGCGTCCCCGTGCATTTTACTGTAGTCTAACAAAATTCAGCACAATGATTTGATATAAAGCAGTGGCTAGGACCGTACTGAAATTGTCAAATAATATGTGTCCGTTATTTTACAACTTTTATATAAGTGTTTTTGATACAATCTTCTATTTTTTTACAAGCTTTTATTTAGTTTCACTTATTAGTTCGTTTATTAATTTGGGTCAAATCGTGCAACTGAATTTTGACCGACTTCTAGTCGTCCGATTAATTTGAAATTTGGCAGGTGTTCATAATTTCGGTGACAATGTATTATGAAATTTTTGTTAGAGAAAAAAACAGAATGGTGGCTCCAAGATGACGGACGAGATTTGTGATTATGGTCCGATTTGATTCAAATTGGTATGAGGGGGTTTTCGGGGTCGTAGATTATAATTTTTTGTCGAAATTCATGAATTCAAGATGGCGGTCCTAAGATGGAGGGATTTAAAATGGGTATGTGAGGGTTTTCTGGGTCGGAGATTATGATTTTTTTGTCGAAATTCATAAATTTAAGATGGCGGCCCCAAGTGGAGAACGAGTTATCTGATTATGGTCATATTTTATTCAAAATCGGTATGTGGGGGTTTTCAGGATCAGAGATTATGGACTTCTTGTCAAAATCTATAAATTTAAAATGGCGACTTCAGGATGGCGGACGAGTTTTGTGATTATGGTCATATCCTATTCTATTCTAGTCATGCTGACAATGATTTAATTATTTTTTGTTGAATTATTTGTTGTCAAAAAGCTTATCGCGCAAAGTGTAATGAAATTAATACTTCGACAATTGTTACTGAATAACCACTCATTGTCCAATGAAATTAATTGGTACCTACTTTTATGAATACTTTGTAAAAATTGAATATTTCGACAAGTTCTTACTTACCAACTGCCCAACCAAATTAATTGGTACCTACCTACTTTTATCAACACTTCGCGCGACAAGCTCTTTGAAACCAAATAATTCAACAAAAAATAATTAAATCATTGCCAGCGATGACTTAAACTTTTTTTATACGTTTTAGTACACGCCTTAAATAAAAGCTTGTCTTAAAAAAGTTTTTTATCAGTTATTTTTAAATGTCTTACATCCTGTTTAAACATTCCTAAGCTGTAAAAACAACCTGTATGTGTCTGAAAATTTTGAGATGTCTACCTCTTGCAAAGGAAGCTCCTGTATGTTCCCCAAAAGTGCAAATCTTTAGTTTTCATCTAGTTTGAAAGCGCAAAAGAGTAAATTCACCATGATACGTGACTGTCTTTTGCAAAACTTTCAATATGAGGAAATAAAGGCATTTTCCACTGTTTCCGTCTTCAGACCTTGAAATTATTTGAATGAGAAGTTGTTTTTCAATTGTTCCTTTTCAGATCTTCGAGTCAGTTGAGAAAGTAATTAGCCAGTCAGTTAAGCAAAGATGCCATTCTTGCGTCCTGGCCTATGGACAGAGTTCCACAGGAAAAACTCATACGATGATGGGTATTCCAGAAGATCCAGGGATAACTCCAAAATTGTGCAACAGAGTCTTCGGGTACCTACAAGAAACAGCCGTTGGGGACGAAATCATAAACATGAAAGTTTTAGTAAGGTGAGAAACTAAATAGTAAGAAGGAAGCACTACGAACATGGCTCCAACGTGGTAGAATTACCTCTTGTCCGCACAACTATTTGACAATCGAATAATCGCGTCAACACTTGCCAGTTCAAATATACAGTGCGTTCATAAAGTGTGGAAACGCTCCATTATCTTACGAGTTGATCATTTTCGGAGGTAAAGCTTGGACAGGTCGATTTTGTATTTTATTTTTCCACCTTTTTCCAAAAAAATAATTTTCCCCCACCACTTCACAAGATATAACGTCATTGCTGTTTGCAAGTATTTCTCACCTATTTCGCAGCATTTTAACGCAAAATGAAAGTAGTCATTTTGTAGTACTATACTCTCAAAATGTTTAAGAAAAATTGAAATCGGACCACCTATGACACATCCAGGTCTGCTGCAATGAAGTGCATACAAAAAAATCAAATTGCAATTGTGCCTAAACTCATAATCCGTATGATGGCACAGTCGGTTTCCTGGTAGGATTTATGTCACGAAAAAATCTCTTATGGTTGGTCTAGTAATTACATCGTTAGATGACATTTATTGTACATTGCGGTTAAGATGTCTAAAAACCATGGTGTATTCACTTATACCTGTAAAATATTGGGACAAACTGGGGGACACCAGCCCACTTGATAAAGGGAGTTATCTAGAGTTTCAGATGGCGCTGACGTCGTTTCTTGTCATAATTCAGTAAACTGCAATTACAGACCACACAGGGTGTTTTTGTGATTTGTGTCTATGATGCGTTCTGTGATTGTGCTTTTGTCGCCTTTAAGGTTATGTCAATTCGTTGTGAAATATTTTGAGGGTGATCGATCGATGTAACATATTTTAGAACAAACTATTCCATGTACTTATGTCAGTGTTATATAGAATTTTCGAGAAGTGTTCCGAAATATTTCTAATTATGAACAATTGTAGTGCGTACCAATTTTGTATGGTTAATTTTCTGTTGATACGGCTCCACCGAGTTAGTGCTTATGTATTTCTGTCCCATGAATACAAATTTAAAGTCGGTACTTGATCAAAATGTATGTGGATAGTGACAAAGGCCTAACAAATTTCATAAATTATAATTAAGATGTGTTTGAACGTTTTTTATTGCTAAAAGAGGCGGAAAAGGGGTTTTTCTTGATCTTTGAACCTCCGAATATAATTATCAGCAAATGACATGAATGAATGCATGAATGTCTCTACTCCACAAAAACTTTTTTAAATACTTTGTTTTCAAAATAAATTTGGACAGATTGATGAATAGAAGGAATACCAAAATTTCCCGTAAGATTATGTGAAGTGTTGGATAATCCTCCTTCATCCAATTCCCACTTTGCTTAAGAAGTTGAATTTCATTTATTTTCTCTGTTCGAAATATTGAAATTTCATTCCATTCAGACGTGTCTCAGGAAAGACCTTATATATAAATTTGGACAGATTGAAGAATAAAAAGAATACCAAAATTTCCTGTGAGATTATGTGAAGTGTTGGATAATCCTCCTCTGTTCAATTTACAGTATTATTAGGTAAAAAATGTACTTTTTTGTTGTTGGTCTTGTGTGGCACTTTTTATTCTATTTTGAGGGTAGCCAATTCTTTCTCCTTCATTCTGGACAGAGCAAATGATCAGATAAACTTGATTTAAATTTCATTGAGTAAAAAATCCAATCTTATAAATATTTTGAGAAATTCGACATACATGATGGATCCACAATTACAAAGGACGTTTGCTCATGAAAAAAATCTCATGATGGGTCAGATAATGCTTTTATGGAGTGCTGTAAATTACATACAATTACTTAATTTCGCTTTCAAACCAATAAAATTCCATGAGATGCAATCTTTTGCTTTCTGAAAAATCTATATTCTAGTCTGAAGGAAGTGAGCGCTGCAGTGTTTTGCGACATATCTAAAGCTTTTGACTGTTACGTAAGCTTCATCTCTACAGCTTCGGAGGACGAAGCTTCAATTGGTTTGAGTCCAATCTGAGTGAAAGAACCTCTCAGCTTTTGGGCAAATTAAGAGGTGTTCACTATATTGGCAGACAACACAACTATCTTATCGCAAGAACTCAAATTACCTTCATAGTAAAATGACTCGTAAATTAATTTGTATCTTCTCTGAACTACCTTTGCCCATTGTAATATTTTTAAAATTTATCTAGTAACTAGCAAGTCAAATATTTTTATTATTACTTTTACATTAATTTTTTATATCATATATATTTTGTACAAAATTTTTCCTATGAGAAGACAATCTTCTGACTAGAAGTATTGGAAAATTCTAAATCTAGTGGATATTTTCTTCCAAAGAGCCATGGGATCCTCTGTGGCGGTTCGGAATTCACTAGCTAAAATCAAGACCTCTTCATAGAATGAAAAGTCCACGCTTACTTGTGAAATTCATGTGTTTATTGAAAAGCTATAATTATCCTAATCATTAGCCTTATCGATCTTGGGAGTGGGCTTTGTTCTCCCGAATAACTGCTTGGTTTGGATTGCCCTCCTCCTATTCTCTCATGCGGGTGTTACTGAAAAATAAAAGAGAAGCTGATTTAGTTTATTTTCTCTCCTCACCTTTATTAGTAGAGCTCACCTTTTCCGAAGAAGTCATTCTAAGATAGCTGAAAGAAGCCTAGACTGTCTTAGACCAGGATTCATCGATTTCTCAACTTCATCAACAGATTTTATGATATCTACAATGAACTCTCTGATTCTGTTCAGGTCAGAAGGTTGTTAGATAGGTTATAGTCCGGCAGAGATGGGCAGTGAATGGCTTGGTAATAGTTTGTATGGAACAATGTCATCGGGGACATTTTCCAATCCCCTCAATTTTCAAGTCTAGAGACATCAGTCCTTTCTCCTACCTTTTCTCCTTCCTTCGTGGAAGTTTCCATGATCCCAAAAAGGCCGTTTGAGAAGAAATCACTTTGGAAAAATCGCCAGGTAGACTTCAAGTAAAATCTCATCTGATTTCTCACAGACATATGTAAACATTGTAGTAAATTTCAAGATTTCATCTCATTTTCGCGCCAACTGTTCGGTACAGATTCTTGTTCGTATTCAATCACAATCAGAATCAATTCACAATTTTTTGCAAAACATATGCAATAAGCAATAATGTAATGTTGACAGAAAAATAAAATTCCATAGTTTTGAAGTTTGTCATTTAGCCGATTTAGCGTGACACAAACATTCCTTAACCGCGCCATCTACTAATGAAGTTCTAAGCAGAATTTAACGCCATTCATTTGTTGTCCCCCAAAAATTCTAAACAAAATCGAATCAGTGAATACACCAGGGATTTTAGGCATCTTAATTGCGGTGATGTAACTAGAGTGATATAGCAAGATATCTCAAAGATGTCATATTAAAGATGTATTTGCACCAAATGGTGAATATTGCGGATGACTGCCACTGTGACTGTATTTCAAAAATCATAGACTCATTCACACATTGAAAAGTTTTCGTATATTCGATGGAACATTTACGTGCTGTAATAACTTCATTTGTAGTTAGACTTCTATGACTAGTCAAAAATACACGACCCAATTGTAAATAGATAAGTGTAGTTTTATATCCCTCTTCAATGCGGATACGATACGTACTTATTTTGGTAACACAGCTGAGATAAGACAATAAAACTCCACTTTCCCAAGGGCGGATTCAGTGGCACTCGTACTCAACGTCGAAATGTTTAAGTATTTTTCCAGAAAGACATTTCAATAATGGCGAATCTGACGAAAATATATCATAAAATTCACATTCGCCAAATTCAGCGCCGACCTGTTTGAAGGTCCAAATGACGTCAGTAATTTTACCAACCATAATATCCCGTTGTATACTTTATTATTGACAAATGACTTTTTCTAGCATCAAGTTAAAACTTTGCCAGGAAACAGTACATTTTGGAAAATCTTTTTTCAGTACGTACCTACTCCTGGAATGCAATCCCGTGCAAAATTTAATTCTCCTATTACCCTTTGAGATATAACATATAATATTTTATAAAAGGGGTAGTTTTTACTAACTGTGCTGCATCACTCAGAAATACAAAATTTCTCCTTAGGCAAAAAATTTTATGTTTTGCAGTTTTTTTTAATAAACAGTTTCATAGATAATTTTTTTTTAAGTATTTGGGGGCTAGTTTCAACCACTTTGGATTCTATTTTTGGAACATCTTTCTCCAGAACGTACCTAACCCTGGAATGTAACCCTCATGCAAAATTTCATACTTCTTTGTTTTATGATAGGGGTAGAACATATGAATAAAAAATTGCGTGTTTTGCCATTTTTCTTTCAAATGAAATATTTCATAGATTAAAATTACTAAAATATTCAGGGGGTAGCTTTAACCACTTGGGATTCAAGATTTGATATTTTGAAAAGCATAACAAACGACAAGTGAAAAGAAATGTCACAATTTCGTGGCTATGTTACCATAATGATAATTTGCAACAAATGAAATGAGCTCATAAGTACCCCAACATTTTTTCATGTACGAAATAATGACAACTAGAATGAGATGGTCGAACAAAATCGCGTCTTTGATCAAAAACGTGTTTTTTGCCGCATGCGCATTTACTTTTAGCGCCCGATTTTGAAAATCGATGTTCAATTGTTTTTGCTTTACATAGGCTATCCTTAATATCAACATTTGAAGTTAATAAATATATTAATATAACATGTTTCATAATATGGGTATACAGTCCGTTCCCCCCTGCTAATTTTTGAACCACCTGGTATATCACAACGAAATTTGGAGGGCTCAAATAGGAGATAAAAACCTACTTTTTCATGAAAAAATCACAGTTAAAAGTTTTAAAATAGCGGCTGAGCGCCATCTTCAATATTTTTTTTAAATAGAACACCTCGTATATTACTTCATTTTCGAAATCTGCTCATAATTCTCAACAGGTTTCTCTAATACACTTTACTCCTAAATTCAATTGTTTTCGAAATATTAACGTTTGAAAAGTGACATTTTGGTCATTTTAAACCCAACCAAAGACACTAATGTTGCTTTCAATCAAGTTTGCATTTGAAAAAATCTTTGTCGCGGTAACATCTTGTTAACTGTCAAACTGAACTGCTAACTGTCAAATAGTCCGTTGAGCGCCCAAATCCTTTTATGAAAAGTGTGATCATGGCTCGTAGTTTAGACGATAAATTTGAAGCAGTTTTGATATTTGGAGAAGCTGGAAGAAATTATCATCCAGCAGTCCGTATGTTTAATGATAGATTTCTCGAGAATCCTATTTCGAGGTCATATTTGCGCAAACTTTTAAATAAGCTCCAAGCAACTGGTACGCTGAAAGATGCTCCAAGATCAGGAAGACCGCCTATTTCAGAAGAAAAACAGGTAGAAATTGTTGCTGATATGGTAATCAATCCGACTCAGTCGACGTCTGCAGTTGCTGAATCCTGTGGAGTAAGTTCAACAAGTGTCCAAAGAGTCCTAAAAAACGAAAAGTTTCATCCCTGTAAAAGAAAATCCTGCATGCTCACGGAGGATGATCCAGACCGAGGTTGAATTTTGTGAGTGATTAACAAGAACAATTGAAGGAGAACGGGACTCCCAAACGTACCCATGTTTCGCAGACGAATGCACGTTTTTCTTAACGGAAAAGTAAACAAACAGAATGTACGATACTGGAGCGATACTAATCCGCATATTTCGAGGGACATACCCAGTTTCCTAAAAAAGGGGAATGTTTCGGGGATTTTGGCAATCGCGTTGTTGGACCGATTTCATCAGAGGCAAACTTACAGGAGTTCTTTACAGAAATCTTTAGATACTGAAATTGAACCTCGAATAAGACAAATTGTATTGAACAATCAGGAAGCGTTTGAAAATCGTGCAATCATATTTCAGCAGGATGGGGCACCTCCCCATTCGATCGCATGGCTAAGAGAGTTCCTCGATACAAACTTTCCCGGGCATGGATAGGTCGCAGGGGAAGTACAGAATGGCCACCAAGATCTCCGGATCTTTCACCTCTAGATTTTTTTCCTTTGAGGTATCTGAAGTCAAAAATTCCGCCACTGAATGCCAAACAATAGAAGAGTTGGAACGCAGAATAATAGATACATGTGAAGAAATAGATGAACAGAGCTACATCAACGGATTTATACTAGGACAACTTATTCTCAAGATTTAGGAGGGGGCCAACATTGAACACTTGATGAAATAATTGTTAGGGTTAACTACAAAGTGTTATTCAAAAAATAAATTCTAATTTTTAGCTAACTAATTTGTTTTGATGTGAATTTACAGAATACATTCGTAGGCTTCGAGATTTTCCGGTGGGTAAAAATTATCCTTAATAAACTCTCTTTTACGCCCTTATTAGTCGAATTCATTTAGAGATTCAACTACAAATTAATAACAACGTTTAGTTAGCAAAATGTTTGACCAAAATCCATACTTCATTTTGAACCGGAATGTCACTTTTCAAACGTTAATATTTCGAAAACAATTCAATTTAGGAGTAAAGTGTATAAGAGAAACCTGTTGAGAATTATGAGCAGATTTCGAAAATGAAATAATATACGGGGTGTTCTATTTGAAAAAAATATTGAAGATGGTGCTCAGCCGCCATTTTAAAACTTTTATCCGTGATTTCATGAAAAAGTAGGTTTTTATCTCCTATTTAAGCCCTCCAAATTTCGTTGCGATATACCAGGTGGTTCAAAAATAAGTAGTGGGGGAACGGACTTTAGACGAGCACTGTATATGACGTGGAATTTTCAAGACCAGCAGATTTTATCACAGTTTTGTAGATCGTCGGAAAGAAACTATCCCAAGGACAAATATAATGAAATGCTTAGTAGTCTCTCTCAGTAGTTCCTTGAAACCTGTTAAAAAAAACATTTGTTTTGCAAGAGTAATAAGAAAACTCCACAAAACCTCCATGAAACTAGAATGATAGCGTTCGTTTTGTTATTTTGGCGAAGCGCTTTGCGAATTAGCGCCTGTTGAAGGATCTACAAAGTTCAGAATAACTCCGAACTAGCGCGAAGTATTTTCCATAAAACTTTGGCAATTCGGGGTAATTGATTCATTTTCGGGGTTAGTAAGGTAGATATCTGAAGGAATGGTCTTCGACTGATGTGGATCGATAAACAATCACAATTTCAGGATTTCAGCGTTCCATCGTCCTTGCATGTGTGAACCCAACTAGTGTTTCAGAGAGATAACTGGAGCGAGTGATGCGATATGGAAGATTACGACAAACGCATAATTATTACATTACGATCCTCCGTGATAATTGGATAGCGGGTAGGGAAGAATTAAGATTGGACAAGGATAAGACAGGGTCCTGAAATAGTATTATTAGTCGCAATTCAGTATATATGCTGATTAACCAATCATAATGTTTGTCAAAGACTCATATCTTTTCTCCTGTGGATGAAGATCAATTATTGTGAAATCTGGTGTCACGCCCAGAATTGAACTTATTTCTTTTTATGTTCACGGGCATGTAGACTGTTGAAACACAATACTCTGTGTTTTACACTTAATGCCAACGTTTCGGCGAAAAATCATTTATTATTTAATGGACCACATAGGTTCAAAATTGCGGGTAGAAATATGATATATATATATGTATGTATGTATGTTTATTGACATATATGGTACAGTTACAAGTTAAAATTTAAAACATTTCAATAAACACATATAAACCACAGAAACTATCTGGGCGACAGTTTGTACGTGGTGAGGTGATTAAAAATATAAAAAAGAAAGCTTGTAAACTCAACCTTCTAGAAAGTTTGGAGATCAATATTGAACAAAAAGTCAGAATACTTGCTTAGATTCATATAAATAATTATTATTTGTTGAATTTGTTTCACCGAAAATTAAACAGTAGATGTGACTATATTTTGCTTGCTTTTTGATGTGATTTTCGAATGATATAAGGTACATTTTCAAAAATGTAACAAAAGTTCGGAAAACTCTTTTCTCTACGACCGTGCGTTTTTACCCACTTTTCCGCGCGCATTTCAGTTTTAAAAGTGCCACTTTCCCGCACTAGTGCGGGAAGAAAATCACTTTTCCGCACTAGTGCGGGAAATTAAAGATATGTCAATTTTAACGTTATTATATACATTTCATTGATTTTCCTTTTGGTTTTAATATTTAATCTAACCTAGACTTTTTTCTTGTTCCTCTATTTTTTATTTAAATCAATCCTCATAAGAATTAAGGTAGTTCCGCCACGAGACAGTTGAATTAGGAATATTAAATTTTTGCATACGTATTGTTCAACATGTGAACAATACCTCTATGAAATTTTAACAAGTTTCACCATCCCGAACCCGAGATATATATAATTGAAGTTGACTCAATTAACACGTAACATATGGACCATGCATAGGCAATCAGCACATTATTAATCCTACCGTTAGTACTAAAATTAAGAAGTTTAAGAAAAACGAGGAGGAGCTAGAGCAGGATATCACAGATATTGTGAAAAAAAAACAAAGTGATTGACCATCTAGTTTGAAAGATATAATCAAAACTACTTCGTTATTCAAAATAGTCCACGGGGAAGCGCACATTATTAATTCTACCGTTAGTACTAAAATTAAGAAGTTTATGAAAAACGAGGAGGAGCTAGAGCAGGATATCAAGGATATTGTGAAAAAAAAAATAAAGTGATTGACCATCTAGTTTGAAAGATATAATCAAAACTACTTCGTTATTCAAAATAGTCCACGGGGAAACGCACATTATTAATTCTACCGTTAGTACTAAAATTAAGAAGTTTATGAAAAACGAGGAGGAGCTAGAGCAGGATATCAAGGATATTGTGAAAAAAATCAAAGTGATTGACCATCTAGTTTGACAGATATAATCAAAACTACTTCGTTATTCAAAATAGTTCACGGGGAAACGCACATTATTAATTCTACCGTTAGTACTAAAATTAAGAAGTTTATGAAAAACGAGGAGGAGCTAGAGCAGGATATCACGGATATTGTGAAAAAAAATCAAAGTGATTGACCATCTAGTTTGACAGATATAATCAAAACTACTCTCGTTATTCAAAATAGTCCACGGGACGCGCACAGCCTAAAGGGTTGGGGGGGAGGTCGTAGAGAAATGCGGATTGCGCCAGGGGACTTTTTAAAGAAGGACGGGGGACCATTTCAGGGTCTGAACGCGAAAAACAAAACTCCTCCGCGAAAAAAAAAACTCCTTCTCCTAGTAGACCCCATCGATTTTAACGATACCCCCCCTTCCCCCAAAAAAAAAAGTTCGAAAAGAGTACTACAGAAAAGTCCATTGAAGTTTTATCGAGAAACGATAATTTTTTCCCATGAAGTATAATTTCTAGTGAGAGGGGGACGGGGGGGCCCGGGTTTGAACATTTTATTTTTGCTGCGCTTTTCGGGGACATTCATTTTTTGAGTCGTCGACTTTCTATAACGAAGAAATTCGTCGATTGGGGGAACAAGTGCCTCCCTTCAAAAACATTTTTTGTTCGCGTTTCAAATCGAAAAGTCGTTTGAAATTTTTCGATTCCGTCGAAAATAATATTTTTGTTTCGTGGCGGAGCTAAGATCTTTGATATGGTACAAAGGTTTGCTATGACAACCAAGGTATATCATCAATACGTCAAAGTTTGAAGTCGAAGCGTCGCGTCGTCAAAGTAAAACAGATTCTGCATTATTCAAATTATTTTCAATAAACGCAATATTTTAATGGATTCGTCAGACGAAGAGCTCCCAGAAGCTATTTTGAAGGCCGCAGATGAGGTAAACTCAGATCTGTTACCCAGCAAATCACGAGATTATACGAAAAGCAATACAAGCTGGTGTAAGGAAAAAGGAGCGAATAGCTTTAGAGAAGAGGTGTTTTTGGCGTATTTTTCCGAACTGAGTAAGGTACTGAAATCCAATACCCTATGGTCGCGTTACTCGATGGTGAAATGTTTTGTTAAAATAAAACAAAACCTGGACATAAGCAAGTTTTATAAGTTCCTAAAAAAGCAAAATGTTGGGTTTCTAGCACAGAAAGCGCAGATTTTCACCAAAGAAGACATATCCCAAGTTTATGCTGGCCCCTGATGAAATATATCTTATGATTAGAGTAAGTACCATTTTTGCTTTAGCCGGTGCTCTTTGCAGAGCAGAGCTTATGAAAATCACGCTCGACGATATTCAGTTCGTAGGCGTGAACACATTTGGTAAGATACCGGCAGAGATTGCTCACTATTTACGCCTACCTAACCCAGAACGTTACACAGGTCACACTTTCAGACGTTCCTCGGCAACGTTTCTAGCAGATTCAGGCGAAGGGATAACCAACATAAAACATCTTGGAGGCTGGAAGTCAACTGCTGTTGCTGAAGGTTACTTGGAGGACTCCGAAGGACAGAAGAAAACCATCTCAAAGAACATTCTTTTATGTACTAACAGCTTGCAATCTACGAGTGTTACTCTGAACAGCCAGTTACCACCAACTAACTCCGCTGGACCGGTTATTCTAACTCATTTACAGAATGCAACAAATTGTGTTTTTAACATTAATATTCATAATAATTAGTAGATTTTCATTTAAAGTTTTGTATGTTGAAATAATATATATATATATATATATATAAATTTATATGCTTTTTGAATTTATATGCGGTCGTAGAAAAAATAATGTTTCCAACTCATGCGTAAAGTGTCTTTCCCGCCCTTGACTGCTTGCCCGAACTCCGCTCCGCGTGGTTCGGGTCAACGACAGTCGCGTGCGGGAAAGTATCACTTTCCGCACTTGTTAGGAAATAGTATATTACATTACTAGTGCGGAAAGTGACATTTTTCACACGAGTGGGAAATATTGTAGCACGAGGCGTAAGCCGAGTGCGGCAATCACACGAGTGTGAAAAATCACTTTCGCGCGAGTAGTGTAGGCTATTTTTCCTACGACCACCTATTTTATTAAACAATATGTAAATATTAGATCGTGTATATTGAGTTGCCTGACTAATCTTACGTTTTATATGTGACAGTTTATGTTTGAATATTGTTTCTATAAAAAGTGCAAATGAATTTAGAATTACTTTTATAGTAAATAAAAAAATAACGATAATGAACATTTATTTGAAAAAATTACAATAAGTGAGTACTTATTAGATACAACTGGGGAACAAATTGAATTATTTGGAACCATAAAAATTAAAAGTAAATTGGTTATTGTTACAATTTGTCAATTGTTACGGTGTTTGCGAAAGATTCGTTTCAATATTTTCTCGGATGCTGCTTGTAATTATTGTGCTCATCGAAGAAGTTGAGGGTTTTAAATTTATGTTTTCTAATATGGCTGATTTACGAGATATACATATCTCTGATAACGTTAATTCAAATCTGAATTAGCTCAGATGGAAGAGTATACGGTAGATGACCGCAAGGTTGTGGGTTCGATTCTCGGCGTTTTTTTCTTCTTTTCTTTATTTTCTACAAATAATTAGTTTTTAGTCCAGTTTTTATGTAGATAATGTCAATAAGGAAGAGCAATTGATAATTACATCTGTAAATCTTACAGGATTCACGGGTTTGACGACTTATTGACAGCCGTGCGGAAAGTTACTTTCCGCACTATTTTATTGTTCAAAAATGACAATTGTGACGAAAAAGAAAAAATTGTACATTGACGAAGTGAAAAAAAAACAAGTTTTCTTTACGCAAGAAAGTGACTGCGGAGTGTTAATCGCAGCCATTTTTGATAAATCCTGACTTATTCCAAATCAGTGATTCACATGAACATGAGTAACAATTAGGGCAAAAAGAAAAATATAATATTCTCATATTTGAAACTAAGAGAAAGTAGTCCAATCAATTCTCATTGATTTGAGAAAAAATGTGGAAATCACAAATGCGTTGTTTTTCAACTCGAGCAAATGTTTCACTTAAATTGGGAAATTTACACAATTCATAGAAAAAGGGTTTCCACTCAACGGAAAGATCTTCTAAATATGAAGCCATACTCGGTTTCACTGCTAAGAAACCATTTCAGCGGACTTCACTAGCGATCAGCAACATTTTCATGATTCATTCTTGAATGTGAAACTGCGGTATGGCTTTGGATTTGAAAGGAATTTACGTTGGAGTTGTGGAAAATTCACAATGTAAGACATTTGCTTCGGTAGAAAACTTCAATAAGAAACAATACCTTCCAAACCCAGGGTGATATCAAAAAACGGTTACAATATTTTTGCTTGTATACCAAAAAATATAATTATTATTAACTTCAACTTATTATCACCCAATAGACTTACCAAAAAATATTATTGGTGGAAATCACTTCTAAATCCTTTAATAATCTTTTTTTTTAAACAAAAATAGGCAAAGTTCCGCCTGTGGTCGGCATTTTCGATCAAAGCGCAAATACTATTATGTTTTACATTTTATTTAAACTTTAACTTAAGCAATTTTCGCAATTTGAATTTATTACACAAGGTTATGAGAACTTCAACAATATATTTTATTCACTAAATTGAACAGATCAGTTCATAAGTTCCAACAATGAACATAAACTAGAAAACCACTAAGAAAATACAATTACACAATCTATTTCTTACTTTGTCACCACAGAGACCGATTTTCGTATTTTTACAATCTAAGTTCAGAAAGTGATTTTTCTGGTGGTTTTGTGGGAATTAAATTCACCCAAATCAAATTTATGACTTTATGAATTCGTCTTCAAACAGAAAACCTTCAATACTCGTAATAATTACTTTGAGCTTCACGGAGGGAAAACAGCACTACTTTAATATCTCGCAACCCCCTTTGCCCAAACTACGGTGCTATCACACTCCTATTCTACCCCTAGCTAAGTACCAACTTAGCCGGAAGCAGTTGTATGGCTAGAACTGCGTACGAGACATCAACGTGTATTACTTATTTTTTTCACAATTTCTTTTACTTAGAAAATTCAAGTATCTTATAAAATCACCTTCGGGAACTTTATTCTGGATATAATATCTGTATATTAGTCTTATTGTCAGTTTAAGAGAAAGAAAACGTGACTCTTCGGCCATGCATCATAACTTGAGCAGCTAGAAAAACTGACATATTGTGACCCTCGACAGCACTCAAGATCGTAACCCGGGGCACTGTGAGATCGAATGGTTGATCGATCTCTTGCTGTAGGATATTGAAACTCCACAGCAGCGAAATTGATGCAAAATGTCAAATTTACTATTTCGTTCACTCAAGTACCAGGATGCTATGAATTCTATTAAACTCTAAATACCTACCTGAGTCAAAAATGAAACAAATGCCGGTGGCAATCCTCTCGAGTACGGTAGGATTGTCAATTGATATAAAATAAATGAAGTTACGACGGTCAATTGGTGAGACAGCCTGCTATCGTAGTGTTATTATTATATATTCTTTGTTGAACAAAAATAACCCACGACATAAATCAATCCGAAATAACAACTTAATACATCATTTGATTTATCTTGAAAGTGACGGGACTGGAATATTTGACACATATGCGATTAAATTATTTCCACAACTGAATCGTACTTTCAATGAAATATTTTCAATGAACGAAATCAAATCAATCAGGCGTTTCGTTAACCTGATAAACTCAAACGGCTGTCTAACACAGTTTGGGAAAAATATGCACAACAGTGAAATATGGTTATAAAGGTGTCTTATTGACACAAGCAAATCAACAGTTTATCAAAGGTTTATACACAATGTTTCACTTACGGTTACCTCACTACTTGAACAAAACTTTTGCATGAATGCTTATGCTTACGGAAAACTAATTTCTTTTTTTAGTCTCTTATTCTGGAGAATAAAAATACTTGTTCTCGGAACGGAAGCCAAAAGGGCTTGTTCTCGGACTGGCAGTAAAGAGCTTGTGCTAGACACGCTCCCGGGGTCGGGAAGTAAAGAGAGCGATCTTAATCAAATCTCGGTTATATCCACCGGATTTAAAAGAAATATCGAACAAAAACCGTATGAAGAAAGACCCTCTCTTAGTCTGATTACCATGAAAACTGGACCAAAAAGCAGCTTATCTTTTTGTTATGAAAAAGCATACTATGTTTTTACTTATATGAATTGACCTTTTTCTACCATCATAGTAAAAACAGTCAAAAAAGTCTTTTACTCTTTTTGTACGGTGCAAAATAGGATCAGAACTTTCTTTTGCTCGGTTTTGTGATCATTCCAGTAGCTTTACTCATATTTTATGAACGGGCAATATTTTGTCGCCAGGCCATAATTAATATTAAACCCCCAAATAGGCAGGGACGTACCAAAGGTACTTCAAACTTTTGGGTAGCCGTTCTTAGTAATGGAGCTTGGAAAAAAGTGCTTCGTTACAAAAGATTGAACCACTCAAGCTTTGCTTTCGGAGTTTCATCAGATAAGACCGGAAATCGCACTCATTACAATTTCCAGGCAAAATTCTTCCTCGAAAATTTCAAAAATGTTTGAGTTATAAACCCTCTAGCACTGATATTACCCTCGATAAAATCCATGGGCTCTTATGATATTACCTTAATGATCCTTCGTTCAATATGGAATGCGAGAAATAAACTAGCTGAAGTCCCTCCTTCCACACCAACTCTTCCACCAAATACAGTTTAAAACAGTCTCTTTTCCACACCCTCTGTGATCGGTGTAGAATTGCCAAGTTGTGGAGTTGAACACGCGAGCTAGACCAGAGTTTCGGGAAAATCCAAATTGCATCGAGTCGAGTCGAGATATCTAAGTATGTCGTGTCGTAATGTTGTGGAATTCTGGAGTGGAAAGTGTCTATTTCTCGAAAAAATAAATAAACAAACGGAGTGCTGTTGAGAGAGTTAAAATCGCTAAAAACGTAATAGATCACTTTGATAGTGTATGGAATATGTTTATACTTCGGTGTCTTCGTTTGGTAGATGAAGATTATCTATAAAAACGTGAGTATGCCTTTTCTGAGTACATTGAAGATTTTAAAAACGCTTTTATATTCGAAGAGATAATGAGGACTGCTTCAACAATGGGTGGTCTGAATCTACAGAGTTCAAAAGTTGAAAAGGGAAACATTCTCAATTAGCAGTTTTTAACGGGGGTAAATACACGAGAGATTTGTTTTTCATCGGATACGCATTTCCAGATGAAAAACTTTTTCTTCAACTCCGAATGTAATTCGATATGGATATTTATCATCACGTAAGGAAAAAGCGTTATGCTCCCTCCATGCAACTTTCTCTCTCTGCCTCTCTGTAATCTGTACACGCAAAGAAATTTACCAGGATATACAACAGGAATTCGGCGAATTCTACAGGAAATTCCCCCTATATAAGCGACAGCAGGAATATTTGTTAATTGTACGTGACAATTCCGGTCTCTTAATTCCTCTGGAAATAACAAGTTTTAGATTAGTTAATGCAACCAAACTGCAGTTTGACATTTCAACAGGAAAATAATAATGTGACAAAAATCGGAATATGATTTACTATTTACAGAATCGTTACATTGATTTAACTGGAATTTTTCAGTTATTTTAACGAACTACCTTACTTTTACCGGAGCTGTTATTTCGATTTAATAGGAATTTCTCGTTTAATAAACAAACTAGATAGTTGTATTCGAAGCTTCGAACTTCAGTTTCTACAAGAACTTCCAGTAATTAACACTAAACCAAAACAGGAATTACTTTACTAATACCGGAACTGTAGTATCGACTTAACAGGAATTTTCCGTTGAATTAAAGAAATTTCGTTCATATATTACAGTACTAGATAGTTGTATTCGAAACTTATAACCTGAGCTTTTACATGAATTTCCTGTACTTACCTAGTATTTAACTGGAATTTCTTGCATTTCCTATTTAATCAACTACATAGTTTTGACAGTAATTTCCATCTGAAGTTGATATTTTTTTCCATTGAAGTTTCCGGTTAAGTCTACCGTGGAGCATTGTTGTAATTTGGGTTACTTCCTGTCAGTATTCAAGTGCTATTTTGTAATTTTTGTAACGCATTCTGTTTAAAAAGTGACTTGCGAATATGTTTCTGGAATCAGGGGAGAATTTTCCATATATTTATTATAGAGTATCTCAACATAATTCTAACGAATTAGAGAGACATTCGTTGGATACCAGTATGGAGACACTCCATAATACATATAAAAAGAAATTTTCCTGATTCCGGACACATATAGCGAATTCCATTACGGAATTACTGTCTACTCTTACAATTTGTTCTAGGGAAAGTCAAACACTAAAAAAAGTAACCTTTAAATAACAGCGAACTTTATGCAGCTGTGAAAAATGATTATTTTACAGGTTTATATGGTTCGCTATGCTTTAAAAGAAATTATTTTCAGTGGCTAACTACCTCTAGGGGTGGGTGCCCGCTATTGTATTAAGACTAACAATATATTGTTACAATCCCAAATCAGCAAATGAATACAAACTGAGGAATAACCCAGGTAGACAATTACAACTACAATAAAAGATATGTAATAGAACAATACCCATTAAACAGAGTATGCACTTCTCATATAGGTAGGGTATAAAAAATATGAAATTAGAATGTTTAAGTTCAAATTTATTTTTATTGAAAAATCAATATTTTGTTTGGAATAAATGTTACGAAAGAAAAACGAAAAAAAAGATATTTGGTGCCTTTCCACAATTCCTCTTAAATAGCCCAAACCCCATCCTCTTAAATAGCCGGCGACATCATCGTCGCTGGCTGCTACTTCCATCGTATCACCGATTATTCTGTATACTCTCTCTTCCCCATCTTGGCTTTGATCTAAGTCTAAGGCAATAGGGGGCAACTCGAATAAATAGTTAGTTGACGCCGACATAACTATTTTTCTAATAAGTATCAGAATTCATTTCACAATCACTTCACTTGCACTTGCTTATGCGTAGGTACCCAACCAACAACCAACACGAAACACGAATGACAAGTTACCGCGTCGGTGCGTATGTACTTCCCAGAGTAGCGGATTGAATTGTGGGATTTACAGGACTTCTGGTAAAATCAACGTTCTGAGCTGTTACACCAGTAGCGTGGATCGTAGAGATAACAGGAATATATTGCATGAATTAAAATACAGTCAGCTGAACAAGAATTATTCCCGTAGAATAATCTGAATTTCTGTGAGGAATGCCAAACATTCCTGTTGAATTTAATGTGTCCATACTGTTAGTCGTACAAATATTTCCTGCATCATTCACGGTGTTTTATTCCGGTTGCACCTATGGTTCCGACCTACGTGTGTTTTACAGTCGTGTCTTGTAAATATTTCAGAGCATTATTCTATATTCACAGGAAATATTCCTCATAAACTAAAAGTTCCTTATTACTGTCATACTAACCATTTTTCTTGTTCATACGACTCAAGTCACTTTAACCGGAACCGGCATGTTAGATAGCAAGTACAGATTGTTCTCAGAACGGTTTTTTTTGTTATAATAACAATGGTTGCGTTTAAAAAACAGGAATTCATTTAACCGGAAATTCCCTGTATTCCTTTTTTTCAGTGTATATTATATCAAATTGACGTTCCACATATTCAATGTGAAACATTAATCCAACTTCGGCATACAAAAAACATAAGAAATTATGTCAAATAAAATAATAAAAAACCTTTTTGAAGACAAGCTTTTATTCAAATGCACTTGAAAGTAAAAGCTTTCGCAAAGTTATCAGTTCGAATACAAAAGCGACAAACTTTTTAATCTATATCTCACGGAATTAACCTACGTCTCACATCCAAAGCAATTATTTTTTATTTTTTAGTGCATTTGAACAAAAGCTTGTCTTTAAAAAGGGTTTTATTAATTATTTTATTTTGTGCTTTTTAGTACGCTTTAATCTATGCATTATTGTTAAAGCATCGATATTATGAGGCGTTTTTCCTGTAAGTTCTGAGCTATCTAGTCCTTCAATGATGATGCCATCTAAAGATTAACTCATCCGCCATCTTGGAGTTGCCATCTTCAATTTATGAATTTTAACTAAAAATCAATAATATCCGACCCCAAAAACCCCGACATACCAATTTTGAATAGAATCGGACCATAAACACACAGATCATCGGCCATCTTGGAGCCGCCATTTTGATTTTATAAATTTTGAAGAACAATTCATGAACTTCGATCCTGCAAACCCCCACATACCAATTTTGAATGAATCGAAAAACCAAACGTCCGCCATCTTGGAGCGCCATTTTGTTTTTTTCTATAACAAAAATTCCATGAACCGCCATTTTAATTTCATAAATTTTGACAAAAAATTCATAATCTCCCAATACGAAAACCCCCACATACAAATTTTGAATAGAATCGTAACATAATAAAAAACTCGTCCGCCATCTCGTAGCCGCCATTTTATTTTTTCTTCTAACAAATGCATAATGCATTGTTACCGAAATTATGAGCACCTGCCAAATTTCAGCTCAATCGGATGTCGGCAAGTGCTCCAAAAATGGATTACAAATGTTGAACCGGAAAGAATGACAGGATGACATACGAACGAAGCAAGTTCAATAAAAGCTCGTATAAAAGGACATAATCTTATGAACACATGTTATATAGAAATATAAAAGAAACTAAAATATCTTCACGTATTACCACTCAACGATAAAATCCGACTTGTATTCGCATAGATATCCTACCGCTCATGTATCATTTTAAATTTCCCGCAAGCAGAACAGCAGATCGGATAGTTTCGTACACCTTCGGAATCGTATGAGCAAGGGCTAGACGCCTGTCACACAGACTCGTATATAATAGAAAGAGACAGAGAGAGAAAGAAAGTCGCATGGAGGGAGTATAACGCTTTTTTCTTACCTGACGATTTATACCAGTCAACACCTATCCCAAGCAGCGTAAAAGAACTTCGTTCCAAAAAGTTTATCCCATAAAAAATAAACCTCGAATGTATTTTAGGGAGATTTACACGAGTGAAATAAATTACAGTTACAGCATGGGAATTTAAACTAAATATTATTAAGAAATCGTGAACATGAACAACTTTTATTAAATATTTGAATCTTGCATTTAGACAATTGCCTCAAATCCAACGTTCATATTATGAATGTGAAAAGGGCAAATCTGGTAACTCATACTGTTAACGGAAGATTGCTCTGAATGAAAAATAATATCATGCTCTTGATTTTTGGTAATATTGGATACTGCACATTGCACTTGACCTGGTAGAGTAATTCTTTATCTTGTTTTCCGTTACTTTTAATTCAATTTTTGACGCTGATTCCTCTATCCATTTACCTATCTCGTTTACCTCTATAGGCATGTTTTTACAACTCTACATTCGTTTACATTCTACCAATATTTATTTGGTGTTAAAAATAGGTGATCTAAAGTAATATGAGCCGTGCGTTTTCGATATAACCTTACCGCAAAGGTCGGAATTATTATAATTTGCTATCTGCACATTTTTTGGATCCACTTTGGTACGACTTGGAGGAAATTGATTTGTACTCAATTCGGTTGGTTAATGTTCCGCTTTCTTTTTCTCTTGAAAATAGAAAATATTGCAATTTGATGCTTTCCCTCGTATCTACTGAAATTCATATGCTACAATATGTTAAGATTTTTTTTTGTAACCCAGCAGGGGTCTCCTCATCCAACAATTTTATAATTTTGTAAATTTCCGTTGTTGTCAATATCAAGGAGCTTTGTTTCCTTTTCACCGGATTTATCTGCACTCTTGGTATTTTTCGCGTATCTGGTTTTCCTTAAACTCCAGATCGCTCAAAGGATCTATAAATCGGTTAAATTATGTGAAATAATTCTGCTGAATTCCTTTAAAGGTCACATTCCACATTGTTTTAATGACAGACTCCTTGAAATTTTCGCCATTGACCTTTTTCATGTTAAAAGCCCAGCCCAGCAAAATGTTGCCTGGTTCCCGATTTAAAGTGGATTTCAAAAAAGTGCCTAGTCTTCTTCTTCAAATTGTTTCCAAATTGAACTACTATTGGAGCGGTTACTATCGGGAACGCTGTTCACAATGACACTCCCTAATAAACATTTTGATGCGTCCCCAAATCGCTTTGAACCCATTATTAGGCGTGAATTTTTAGCTAACGGGGCACGAATTTATGGAAATTTATTGACTGCCAAGCACCCGAAAAAGAAGAACTGCTAGGTTTGTTTTTTATCGCTTATTGGAAAATCTAGGTTGCTTTTTTCCACTCTAAATGATATTTCATTGGTTGTCAGTGTCAAATACTAATATTTTTATTGGTTCATGAAAAAACGAGTGCCTATTCTGATAGCAAACTAACTGATAATCGAAGTTCATATTAATAATGAAATAAATGTATATCCGTAATGTAATAGAAAAAAACCGTTACATCATGAGACAAATCGAATTGATCTCTAACCCCTATGCCATTTACTCCGTTTTTGTGCTTATGTTGATACTTCTATTTGAATTCCTTAGTATGATATGTATATATTGAAAGGATCGAAATTGTCCGGATAAATTCCTGAAATATATATCCTTCAAAACAGTCACTCATATACTCAATAATTCTCTATGATGATAAAATTATCTCTGTGAAGAATCGAAAGAATGAATAAGTTGAATCTGCATAAAATTCTGAATAAAAAATGGGTAGACCAGAAATTCCCATTTGCCAAGAAACCATATTCGGTAAATAACTCGCCGCTATGTGCACTGAGTAGAAACTTCAACAAAGACTTATGCATGTGAATCATTAATCAAAAACCTTGTCAAACGCTTCCTTTTGGTAGTAATCTGTAGTAACACTACTACTACTAGCTTTCGATTTTCAAATAAAATACCCTATATATTATTGCATTTATGAATTTTGCATTATTTTCTGAATCCAACGACTACATAGAGACATTTAGTTTTCCATGCCTGTTTTGATTTTCTGTAATTGATCCATGTAATGCTAGAAAAATGTAAATCTAGTCGAAAATATCAAATTATATGATTTATTAGCAAATGAGGTTCATTAAAATGGTACCGTGGTACCATTCATTGGTACTTATGATAAGGAATTTATTCATAATATGCCGTATTGAAATGTGTGATGAATTCAATCGAAATTAACATTTGTAAAAATGGAAAAGGAGAGTTGTATGCACTTTTAGATTTGGTTTCAATAAATCTAGAATATAAAAACACGTATATTTATTGGTTGAGGCGGGGAAGCCTTTGGGCTAAAGTACATGAAATAAAAAATCACTAGCTATTCTCGAACGTTTTCGATCATCAGATCATCATCAGGACAATTCTGAAAAGGGAAAGGAAAATAATTAGATGAAAAATAAAAATGCATATTCTCTGATAATCTAAGAGTCATGTGATAAAAAAATCAACTCACTTGTCAGAATTTTACAGAAAGTAAAGTTTATAGAAGAACTGAATTTTGTGAATATACTATATAATATGTAAACTATTCTGAAATGAAACGAACATCAAATCATGAGCAGCAAAATGTCTGACCATACAATGAAACTAGAAGAGGAATATGTCAACTGAAAAAGAAACACGCCAAATTCAAAAATAACCAAAGAAGTAGGAATTTAATTCAAAAGCCGAAAAAATACCGGAGAAGGAACAATAATGTTATTAATTTTATAATGATTTGAAAATGTTCTGATTCAAGTGAATTTGAGTGTTGACACAATTTTTATTCCTAGAAATTTCTTTTAATATTTCTAGATCCTCCAACAGATCTAATTTAAGGTTATTGTTGTTGATGTTGTGTAATATATTAAAACCATTGGAAAAATCGAAGGTATGGTTATATGGTCATTCAAATGAGCTCCAAAGCTAGAGGTAGAAGACCTGTTTATGTGTTCTTTAATTCTCGTTGAAATTTTTCTGATAGTTTTTCCGATATGTAAAAAAATAAATTTCAGACATGGTCTATGTTGACATATATTTTAGACATACTTTTTTTTAACATTATTTTTTATGAAAGTCTACAGCTTTCATCTTATATCAATTCGCAATGGAGTTCATCAAAATACTATTCTGAGGCCAACACGGATACAGACTCTGCGTTTGCTTATGGAAAAAAAACTACAAAATAAATTACTTTTTATCGCCAAAATATATGTTTGAGAAATATTATTTGCTTTCTATTCGTCCATTTCCTGTAGAAAAATGGATAACTATTTGAAAACTGTAGGCGGGAAAAGCAGGAACAAAAATATTCCCCAGAATTAATATCACTAATTTTTTTCTGAAATTGTTCAGATATCCATCATTATTTCAAAAAATGAATTCATAGGTGTTGTGTAAACTAGATTTGTTTTCTTTTCAGTTATTTGGAGATATACAATGAGAAAGTTCGAGACCTTCTGGCCCCAGAAGAAAACCACATCAAGAGAAAAAGTTCTTCCTTGAAAATTAGAGAACATCCCAAAAGAGGTCCTTACGTACAAGGTAATGAATTCACTCATAAAATTATAATAAATATTTGAAACAATTAAAATTATTTTATTGAAAATTATTGAGTTCGGGTTTTGATGGGAGTTTTGTGGGAAGCAGAAACCAGAAAAATCCAGTATGAACTTTAGGTACATAATTTACCGAATTTGGCAGATATGGATGAAAAATAAAATATATAATATTCAATTTTGGCGTAATGTTATCGATTTTACACCAAATAGATCTCATTGAAATTAGAATAAATGAACCGCTCAGAGTCCTGAGAAATAACTATTTTGTAAAATTATTTCATAATATTGACGTGAATTATCAAACTGAACCTCCTCCACCCTGACCAATTTGAAGTATTTATTATTATTTTTTGCATGGTTCGCTTAGCGTCTATACCGTATGTATGAAATCATTTCTAGGATCTCCGATATTCTACGCCAGATCTGAAACTTATATTGGAAATTCGAAATAAAAATACAGTTTCTTTGATTACGTTTCGGGAATCACCTATCTTCCTTTTCTCAAGGATATTCAATTCAACGTCCTTTTTCAGTGGGGACATCCATATTTGATCCATAGTGAGAGATAGTCGCTGGATCTGACGATGGAAAAATCAAACTTGAATAATGAAGCAGGGTGTCCTATTTGGAAGAGGACGATCGCATTAGTTTGTTTTGAAATCGCGTCGCGTACATCGCTCCGTCGCTTTAAGAACAAACCTATACTTAAGAGGGATGTGTCCTGATTGGTTACCCACGTCTAGCAGTCAACGCGACATAACAGCGCCTGATCGCATAAAAACAAACTGGTTTGTTTTTTATCGCGCTCTCCGACAGTTGTTAATATGGATTTTGAAGAATTAACCCAATTTTATGGGATTAACGTAGTGTTAGTTACAAAAATAGATCAAAAACTGATCAAGCTGAATAAAGGGCTGGTTGTATCACCTCTGGTCATCTTTGGTTTTGATAACTGTATACTGTAGGTTCTCTCTCTTCTTATTGCCATGATCTAGAAAGAGAGAAAACCTGTCGTTAATAATATCTAACAGAAAACAACTACTTCCTTGGCTAAAGTCACGCTGGACGTTGTACTACATCTGATAGATATTGTGAAAATTCCCTCAAAAGAAAAAATGTGAAGTAATCGATGAATAATTTTTTTTTCGACGAAAAGTACACTTTTCCTAGCAAGAATGCTGCATTTTCGTTTCTAGAAGACATTTCAGCATGGAAACAGGAACTTGGAAAAAAACAAATCTGCACTTAGGTGGTCGCGCGATGATGTGTTGATCGAACCGAGGACGACTGTATTGTATTCAAAAAGTTTTTTTTCAAATTTATTAGTTCACCCTGTACGTATGGCTAATATTTGTATATTTGAAGTAAATTCATCTGCTATAACTCCATCTTAGAATCTGTAACTAGACCTGTGGCAAAACCCGATGTAAGAAAGAGGATTAAGTGAATACTCAACAATATGCATCCATAGAGCAAATGTTTAACATACATAATTTATTATCGCATATTATCAATAGCTTTTTATAACGCTTCATTACGAAAAGAAATGGCCCCATTTTGATTCAGTGTCTTCCTTCCATTTTAATTTCAAGCCCAATATGATAACTAGTGTTTATGAAATGAAAATAAACTGGCAACACTGCGGGAAAACCATATGTTAACACAATGCTATCGGACAGAGACTCGCTGCGGACTGAATAATCAAACCAGTGCAAAAGTAAAATTATTATGGAAATTTAAGATTGCTCCATTAAAAAATGTCTTTAAATTTTTCGTGTCATTAAGTCTTATACAACACTCCATATTACATTTATCGCTCCAATTTCGGAAAGGCCCTGTATATGCGATACATTATCGACAAATTAGGGAAATTTACTGTGTCATGCCTAGTTGCTTGTTATAGAACTAATAGGTATAAGATATACGTTTGATAGCCTTTATTAAATATTGAATTTTTTTGATAAAATACCGTTTTTTCACAAACAAAGATGAGCGAGGAATTTCTTATTGTGGTAATAAATTAGCGACAAATTGGCGACAAATTATGGAGTATTCTTTTTTTTTCATAATAAGATAGATAGGAATGGTTCTCTACCAAACCAACCAATTAAAAAAAAAAAAATTTTTCAAAGTGGTAATTAATTAGCGATAAATTAGCAGTAGTATTAATATTTTTCATGAGTACATAGGTTCGACGTGGTTCTACCAGCTTCATTATAAATTAATTTATAATGTAAATAAGGATCCAGTTACTTTGGGTACCTATAAAACATTACACAAGGATTATAGAAATTCTACCAAGGAAATCAAAAGGAGGTCTTATGAAACTTTTTTGAGAAATTCCACGAATATCAGTAGAGATTCCTGGAGATTAATCAATTTTGAGTGTAATAGAAATTCACAAAAAAAACTGATATACCCATATCAGAGAATGAGTTCAATGGATATTTCATCAACATAGCAAACACATTGATTTTTTCTCTACCCGAGTCAAATCATGAACCTACTGACTTCTTAAAGAATATCAATTCAACGGCGAATTAATTTTCTCCTGTCACTCCTCTTGATTTTATGGATACCATTAGGTCATTGAAGGATTCGAGTTTTCCGAACTTTTATGAAATGAATAGCACTATCATTAAAGCCATAGCTGATATCATTGCTCAACCCTTATCATTATTAATTAATTAATGTTTTCCGCTAGGTATTTTCCCTGATGTGCTGAAAATAGGTGATCCACAAAAGGTAGAAAACTTTCGACCAATTTCAATAATTCCTGTCATAGCAAAAATTATAGAGTATCTAGTTAAAAGAAGGTTAATTTCATACCTAGAAGCAAACTCTCTGCTTTGTCCTGGACAATTTGGATTCAGTTCGAATCGATCAACAACTAAAGCTATGACAAACGTTATATCTAGGGTAGTTGAAGGCTTAGAATTGGGGGAACATCCGTATCTAACGCTCTGGGACCTCACAAAAGTGTTTGATTGCGTGTCTCATGATATATCAGAAAGCTGTTATTATGGTATTCGGGGACTTCCTCTAGATTTTTTTAAATCCTATTTATGTGGTAGAAAACATTGTGTTTCGACTAAAGGTGTTGAATCAAATTTGGAGGAACTCATAAATGGGGAGCCTCAAGGATCTATTTTGGGACCTACCCTATTCATTTTAACATAAATGACCTTCTTTATCATATTTTGCCCAAAAATAGTATTATTTTCGCCGATGACACAACTTTAATCGATCGTAACAGTGATATGGAGGAAATGATGGAATCCGCCAAACACACTTTAGAATTAGCAAATGATTGGTTCGGTTCTAACAAGCTTTTGCTTAGTTCTGAGAAAAACCAGAATATAATTATTCTTCTAATGGCACTTTAACAGTTGCTTGGTATATATATTGACGACAAGCTCAACTGGAAGTGCCATGTTAATAAATTGGCGAATAAATTATCTAGTGCGGTGTTTTTGATTCTTAGATTGAGGAATTTAGTTGGTATTGATATTCTTATGTCAAGCTACTTTGGACTATTCCATAGTCATTTGACCTATGGAATCATTATGTGGGGGTTTTCCAGTCACGCAAACAAAATTTTCATTCTCCAAAAAAAGGAGTATTCGTGTGTTAGCAGGAGCGGGCTACAGAGATCTCTGACGTGCTCTTTTCATTCGGCTTCCGATCATGCCTCTTTCAAATGCTTATAATTACTACTCTCTTCTTGAAATTAATAAAAATAAAGCAGATTATGCTTTACAATCTGATTTACATCAGTATCATACGAGATCAGGAAATTTGCTGAGAACGCCAAGATACAGGCTTTCGGTGTCCCAAACTACCTGAAGCAATGAGAAGGCTGAATTTCTACAATTTTAAACAACAAGTTGAATCTTTGTTACTGAAGAACTGTTTTTACTCGGAAAATGAGTTTCTCATCTATGCATTCATGAACGAGGATTTGTGAAAAACACTCAACCTCGATTTATTTTATTCACGTTGAATTGTATTTTGTCTTCTGATAATGATATTTACTTGTGATATTTGTGCTTCGATTCATTCTATGCAGATTGGTGATATTAGTTGTAACTCTTAGATATATAAATATTTTCAATTCCATAACACCTGCTACAAATGTATTCAAAATATGTAATGTAATCAATAAACTCTACTCTATAAACCTAGCAGAACCATATATTTTTTGTAGTAATACATTAGCGATTAATTAGCGACAAATTATGGGATAATTGGAAATTCAAAATTCGCAAGTGGTTCTGCTAGATTTTTGGGGGTATTTTCATCGCGGGATCAACACGCGATAGGACCGACCATCGCCGGTCGCTCGCTCGCGCGATGGATGTCCAATTAGGACATAACCCTATTTCATTTTAAATCGTTATGAGCTTACCTTACATTTGCAACCTTGAATATTGTGAATGCGACTGAGACTGAAAGCTGCAAGATAAATTGTGCTATGGCTCGAGGCGCAACAGTAGGAAGGGGAAACATTCTACTGTGGTCTATTTAAATACTTGATTATCCATCGCGTATATCTGTCATATTTCGTTCTGGTCTACTGGCTCGAGTAACTCTCGTAAAACTTATATAGTCCACGATTTTATTTCCGAATCTATATAGAAGATCTGTTGAATATTACCAAAGGCGTGGAAGAATATTTCGAATAAAGTGTTCTGACGCCAGTCACATCGGATCGTCGCGGCCTGAATGGCAATAGAGACATTTGGGTATACTGTATTCTATCCTCTATTGGACATTATCAATGAATTTATTTCCAGGTTTGTCGGAACATCCTGCCACCTGTTCCTCGGATCTTCTGGATTTGTTGGAAAAGGGGAACAAAAAGAGAAAAATCGCGGCCACGCTATCCAACCCGCAGTCGAGCAGGAGTCATTCCGTATTTTCGGTCAACTGTGACGGTGTCAAATTGAACTTGATAGATCTAGCTGGCAGTGAAAAGGCCGCAAATAGATCTTTTGACATTTCCAGGTTTAAGGAAGGGGCCAACATCAATAAGAGCTTGGTCGCGTTGGGTAATGTCATATCAGCCCTAGGTAAGATTGTTTAAATCAAAATATTGCGATTATTTCCAATCAGAAAATACGTGCAGGGAAACCCGAGAAAAGCAGTTCAACATATATATACAGTGTCCGCCAAAAAGTATGTACCATATGGGAAAAAAGTTTATTATTGGAGTATTGGAAAAATATTCTGGGGAAAAGTTTGTGCATGTCCGATTACATAAAAATAGATTTTGACACATGTCACGTGATCTCTAGTACGGCGGCAAATTGAAAAAAATTGCTATGAAATGGCGAAAAGTGGGGTAAGATGGCAATATATCAAAAAAAGTTATTTGAAAAAGTTACTTAGAATTAAATTTGATGCACATAAACGGAGAGATAATTCGAAAAAATTGGAAATAGCTATGTTTTTTTGAATATTTTCCTATCTATTTAAAAATATCAATTTTTTTTCTTATGAATAGCTTGACTATACTGAAACATTTGTATTTCAATGATAATGACAGAACTTTCTCATTTATCCTCACCAGAGGGCACTGTATTGTAACGTAAATAAACTTAACTTGGTTTTACTAATTTATTTCACACTCAAATTTACAACTATTTATATTACTAACTACGCCACTGTATCGCTCGATCTTCGGCTTGCTCAGACTGAGACTGCCCGTGCCATCTTGAGGGCTGCCTATTTATCTCCGTTACAGAATTCCCGATCTTTCCAATTCTGGCGGTTGGCGACCAGCATGTTCCAGTTGTTTCCAATATTGACCGTTGTTATCCGCGGCGGCGCGACTGGATTGTTCTCGAATATCTCCGGGGATGACATCATCGTTGTCGATGGCAACGAGTGAGGCGACAGGTCCGGCCTAGGTTCGTTACAGTATTTAAAAAATAGGATTATGTCAGAACCCTTGCTGATAGATCGGTTCGTATCTAACAGTTATATCAGAATTCCACGACCATTGTGATGACATGAAACTTCAAAAACATCGTGTTTTCTAGATTATAATCAAGTTTCAATGATAATCGTGCATGAACATTTCACTTCGTACATAAACTGGAAAACTATTTAATTTATCGCACTATTAATCTAAAATAGAAATTCTGAATATTTTCATAGTTTTTTCAGCATTGATCGATGGCTAATTATTGGTGTTAGATATAAATGTATAACTCAATTCAAAATGATGAGATGTGGTCCTGAAAAGACATTCTGCAGAACAGGTTTTTTTATTCAATCAAGTAATTCAAATATTCTATAAACAAAACAACAAATTTTCAACTATTTCTATACAATAACAATTCATATCTCTATATGCCTACCTTCTCTTTCTATATATGAAACCGTTTTACGGTATATCTCTTTTCGAACGTTCAACAAAAAATTTGTAGAAATTTCTGCTGCACAATGACGGATAGTTTCTTCCAAGTGCTCAATATTTCGAAAAAGTCTAAATTTGTAAACTATATTTTTTAAATAGCCCCACAAGAAAAAGTCACATGGCGTCAGGTCAGGTGAACGTGGCGGCCAAGGAATTTCTGAAAACCTACCTATCCACTTTCCAGGAAAAGTGGTGTCCAGCCAATTCCTTATTGCCAAAGTACTATGGATGGGAGCCCCATCCTGTTGGAAATACATTTTTTGCCTTTCTTCTAACGTGAAATTGTCTAATTCATTGTAGAAATCTTCCCTCAAAAAAATCCAAGGACGTTTCAGCATTCAAATTCCGACGAAAGAAAAATGGTTCAATTAAAAATCCCGCACCAAACATTCGCTTTAAATGAATGTTGATCACGGGCTTCTACTGCAGAATGTGGATTCTCATCCGACCACCATCTACAATTTTGAGATGAAACAACACCATTTGAAGTGAAAGTTGACTCATCACTAAATAAAATTAATTTCGTAAATGATATATTTTCTTCAATTTGTCCCTGCAGCCAAAAGGAAAAATACAAGCTTGGATCGTAGTCTCTCTCCTTGAGCGTGTGAATAAATTTTGGTTTATAAGGCTTGAATTTGTTTTTTTTGAGCAATCTTCGGAAAGAAGTTGAAGATAAACCCAAATTCCCTGACAATTTACTAAGGCTGAACTTAAACTGCCGTTAAACGGTAGCCTACTAAAATGCCGTTAATCAATTATTGCGTTATCCGCCAACTTTTCAAATTCAAATGTGAGCAATAGTTTCCCCTTCATTTATGTGTGCAATTGTTGAGGGCGTTGATTAATTTATTACCAACATGAAAAATATGGCAAAGTTACTAAATTCCATCTGTCAAAGTGTGAAATTTGTTCATTTGGACCTGTGTAAGGAGGATTTTTTCAATAAAAACGACGATATTTTATGCAAAGTTATACCGAAAATAAGTGATTTAGGGTGTATTGTTTATGCTGGTGAAAAGAAGGAGGCATTTTGAGTGATTTTTGTGCGAAAAAACGGTGCTTGAAAATGAGGTTTATTTTTTTTTTAACTCGGGAACGGTATGAGACCGCCGCATTTTTCTTCCGGATTCGTGTTCAGGAGGCAAGAATACGTAAGAAAAGTTTTTTCCCTATATTCAGAGTGCATGTCTGATAACGCAATAATTGATTAACGGCATTTTTAGTATGCTACCGTTTGACGGCAGTTTAAGCAAATCCAATATAAAGCCGTCCGACGCGTCACTTCAATGACGTCATATCTACTAACGGCATTTTAGTAGGCTACCGTTTAACGGCAGTTTAAGTACAGCGATTTACTAATTGATGTTCTTGGAGTTTCAACTACACTCTGTATAATTGATTTGTTGAAAATATAAACAGGATGTTCATAAAATCAGATGTGGAATCATCTGCGACTGAAAGATAAACCTTAGTCACTATCTTCCATCGTCAAGATAACCTCTTGTGGGGTATTCATGTTGAAAAGGGAAACATTCGCAATTGAATATTGATAGAAAAATTTTTTCTTTGAATTGAAAAATCCACGATTGAAATGTATAACTGTATAACTTCAAACTCTGTTTCCTCAGCAGTAACCCAGTGCCTATGTTGTTTTCTGAATAAGTTTTCCACGGACCCAGTATTTTTGAACTTGGAAACAATTCTTCCAGCAGTTGCATGTGAAATAATTTTATTGGTATGCCTCTCGTTGAAAATCGCTGCGGCTTCTCTATAGCTATTGTAATTTTCTCCCACAATCAAAACAATTTCGATCTTTTCTTGCTGACATAATCAACCAAGAACTTGCTGGTATTATCAACGCCACTATGTATAAATATGGAGTTCTTACTTAGACTTTTGTTGCAATAAGTTTACGTATTTTCTGTCAAATGAAATCCATGGCTATCTTGTGGAATATGAGTGAAATTTTGATGCAATACTTAAACACTGACTATTTTCAAGAGATCAAAATTTTATGTTTTGGTGCATTTCATACTCAAGAAAGCATGTTTGGTGTACTACATTTTGATTTTGTGGATAAGAAGGAATTTTACTATGATCTTCTATGATAGAATCCTGATGTGATAAATGAGGTATTTGTTTGAAAAGCACACGAAATAGTATTTTGGAAAGTGAATTTTGTGACATAATTGAGGAATATGTTCACGGACACCGATGTAGATCACTGAATGAACCTGATTTCATTTCAGTATGGTTTATTTTCGATGTTTATGTTTGCCAAAAAAATTGTGAAAATATTCAGAATGAAATAGTGAGTCAAATTTAAGAGACTTATAATCTACATGTTTAAGTGCGAAGTGAAACACTCATCCTCTATTATCATCGGAACTTGATCATAATCTGGAAAACACCATGTGTTTGGAGTGTCATGTCATCACAATGGTCGTGGAATTCTGATATAACTGTTAGATACGAACCGATGTAACAGCAAGGGTTCTGACAAAATCCTATTTTTTGAATATAGTGCCTCTGGTGAGGAGAAAATGAGAAAGTTCTGTCATTATCATTGAAATGCAAATGCTTCAGTATAGTCAAGCTATTCATAAGAAAAAAATATGATATAATATTATAAAATATAATAGTTGGGAAAATATTTAAAAAAAAATAGCTATTTCCAATGTTTCTGAATTATCTCTTGAAACTTCGTTTATGTGCATAGAATTGAATACTAAGTAACTTTTTCAAATATCTTGCCATTTCAACCCACTTTTCGCCTTTTCATAGCAAATATTTGTTCAATTTGCGTCATACTAGCGATCACGTGACATGTGTCAAAATCGATTTTTAGGTAGGACATGCACAAACTTTCCCCAGAATATTTTTTCCAATACTCCAATAAAGAACTTTTTTCCCATATGGTACATACTTTTTGGCGGACACTGTATACAGTGACAGAAAAAATGGTTATTTGGTTTTTATAAGTTCAAATGGCCAATATCAAAGGAATTTGAAAACGTCTCTTTTTTATATTTTTTTATTTCTCTCTCTCTCTTTTCTCTATTCTCTATTGGAATAACTGCAAGATTGATGTATTTAGGTACGTTCTCATTGTTTAAAAAATCCATTCGTAACAATTGGTATTATTTCTGGAGTTTAAACTGACCGATGATATTCTGGAAAATGCAAGTCTGGGTGAGCCCAGGAAGGACCATCTGCTAGAACCGCCTCTGTTCCTAATACACAGATTTAATTTCACAATTCTTGATATCAGTAATGAACACAAAACTTCTTGTAATTGTGCAGTCTCAGCGGACAAAAAACAATTTAATTACAATCAATCAATGTTGAAATTTATTCCTCGAATTAATTGCTATCATTTTTTAAATTAATATTTCATTCACGATGCCTCTTCGCTGTGAGGGTAAACTATCTCGACAGATACAAGACAGCTGTTCAATCTGAAAATGGAGTTTTTAGGATTGGCAAAACTATTCAAAGGTATACGATTCAGGATTTCAACATGCTTGCTCGATCGGTCTAGGTCATTAATTTTATCTTCTTTAAATATAAAATCATTATTATAGGGTACAAATTATTCGAGAGAAAAGTAACGCTTGAGATATGTAGACCAGTGTTGTATTGACCATAACCCACTTTAAAATCATATTTAAAGCTAAAATTCGAATTTTGATTCTAGTAAAGGTCACCAAGCGGAGGTTCATAATAAGTGAAAATAAGTAAGTGTACTTCGAAGTTGGTCCCATTTGGATTTGAAATCTATCCCTAAGGGTAGCAAAATGGAGGATATTGATCGTTCATCCTCTGAATTTTGGTCCGTTAACCGATTCTAATAGGCATAACTTTATAGTGGGTTTTCCGATTTGGATGATTCTTTTTTTAGGGTTTACCTCATATTTGATCATATTCTAATTTGGAATGAAATCAAATAATCCAATGAAAAAAGAATCATCGGAATCGGACTCTTCTGTAAAAAGTAATGCGTGGTCATACATAAAAAAATAATATACGCGTCGACCTCCTCCTTTTTGGTTTCGTCGGTTAAAAATGACGGAAGGTAGGTACGTACTAAAAAAGTATTTATTCAAAATTCGAATCTTGAGGGATTTAAACTACCCCTCGTTCGTTCGTTCGTTCGTTCGTTGGTTCGTTGGTTCGTTGGTTCGTTGGTTCGTTTGTTTCGTTTGTTCGTTTGTTCGTTTGTTCGTTTGTTCGTTTGTTCGTTTGTTCGTTTGTTCGTTTGTTCGTTTGTTCGTTTGTTCGTTTGTTCGTTTGTTCGTTTGTTCGTTTGTTCGTTTGTTCGTTTGTTCGTTTGTTCGTTTGTTCGTTTGTTCGTTTGTTCGTTTGTTCGTTTGTTCGTTTGTTCGTTTGTTCGTTTGTTCGTTTGTTCGTTTGTTCGTTTGTTCGTTTGTTCGTTTGTTCGTTTGTTCGTCTGTTCGTTTGTTCGTTTGTTCGTTTGTTCGTTTGTTCGTTTGTTCGTTTGTTGGTTTGTTCGTTTGTTACTTTGGGTCAAATCTTGCAAGTGAATTTTGACCGACTTCTAGTCGTCCGATCAATTTGAAATTTGGCAGGTGTTCACAATTTCGGTGACAATGCATTATGGAATTTTTGTTAGAAAAATAAAACAAAATAGCGTCGAGATTTGTAATTATTATCCGATTCGATTCAGAATTGGTATGTGGGGGTTTTTGGGGTTGGAAATTATGAAATTTTTGTCAAAATTCATAAATTCGACATGGCGGCCTCAAGATGCAGGACGAGTTTTGTGATTATGGTCCGATTTGGTTCAAAATTGGTATGCGGTGGTTTTCGCGGTCGGAGATTTTGAATTTTTTTGTCAAAATATATAAATTGAGATGGCGACTTCAGGATGGCGGACGAGTTTTGTGATTATGGTCAGATTATATTCAAAATTGGTGTGTGGGAGTTTTTGGGGTCGGAGATCATGATTCATTTCAGCTCAAAACCTACAAGGAAGAGACCTTGTAATATTAGAAATGGATAGATTAAGGAAAACTAACTTAAAAACAAAAAATAAAATAAGTAATAAAAAACTTATTAAAGAAAAGCCGTGTACTTAAACGTATAAAATAAGTTTAAGTCATCGCTGGATTATTTGGTTTCAAAGAGCTTGTCGCGCGAAGTGTTCATAAATGTAGGTACCAATTGATTTGATTGGGAAGTGATTGGTTGGTAAGTAAGAACTTGTCAAAGTATTTAATTTTTACAAAGTATTCATAAAAGTAGGTACCAATTAATCTCATTGGCCAATGGATGGTTGGTAAGTAACACCTTGTCGAAGTTTTGAATTCGCGTGACAAGCTTTTGAAACCAAATAATTCGACAAAAAATAATAAAATCATTGTCAGCGAGGACTTAAACTCATTTTATACGTTTTAGTACACGGCTCAAATAAAAGTTTGTCTTAAAAAAGTGTTTTTATTAGTTATTTTATTATTTGTTTGAAAATATGCTGGGTGGTCTATAAAATTAAATGTGGATGATAAAACTTTATTCACTCACTTCTATCATTCAATTGCGGAAAAATATTTCTTTCCAATATTCAATTCTTTTCAACGTAATTTTTATTTAAGCTTCGTTCTTGAAAATATGTTTTGCTATTTCTGAATTTGGCACTTCAGGCGTTTAAAACTATCGGTACTAGGAGAATGACACTTTACATCCCAGGGATAGGTACGTGCCAAGGAAGAATTTTCCAAAATCCGAATCCTAGGGGATTTAAACCATCCCGGGATTGAATATTTTTTATCTATAAAACCAGTTAATTAAAAAACACTGCAAAACATCATTTTTATTTAATTTTCTAGTCTTACGAAGACATTTTTATATTTATCTGAATTCAGCACCACAGCCGTGTCAAAGATTATCGGTAATAGAATTTAATTTTAAATGAGGATTGCATTCCAAAGTAGGTACGCAATGAGAAAGGATATTACAAAATTTCATTTAAAAATATAAATATTCCCTAAAGAATTATTTTTCAGAATTCGAATCCCAAGGGGCTGAAACTACCCCCTGAATATTTGAGGATTTTCTTTTACAAAATTTAAAATTTACAAATTACGTGATTTTTATATCATCTCTTTGCTTGAGTTATGTTTTCATAAGTAGTAGCGATAATAGGAGAATGAAATTTTTAATATGGGTTGCATCCCAAAAAACATGTTTATTTGATTTTTTTGCCTTAAGGAGACATTTTTATGATGCTCAATTTAGCACCCCAGCCGATAATAACTACCCTTATCATAAAACAGATAATATCTCAATGAATATCGTTAATAAAATTAAATTTTAAATGAGGATAATATTCCAGGGAAGGTACGTAATGAGAAAGGACATTACAGAATTCCATTTGATAATATAGACATTCCCTAAAGAATTATTTTTTTAAATTCGAATCCCAAGGGGTTGAAACTACCCCTCTGAATATTTGATGATTTTCTTCCAATGAAACTTCCAATTTAAAATTGGCAAATCACATAATTTTTATACTGCCACTTTTTTATTGGGTTTTGTTTTCATATCTGAAATTTGTACCCCAGCCGGTAAAAACCCCTATTATAAAACAGGCTTTATCTCAAATAGTAGCGGTAATTGGAGAATGACATTTTGAATGAGGGATGCAACCAAGAATGGGTCTCGAAATTATAATCCTATGGGGTTGATTCTACCCCCTGAATATTTGACAAATTTTTTGTATCGATAAAAAAGGCAAAAAATGTCATTCTTAATTTTTTTTGCCTAGACGGACATTTCGCATCCCAAGCTGTAAAACCTACCCCTATTAAGTTATATTCCAAGAGTACATACGTATACTGAGAAATAATTTTCTAAAATTCGAATGAATTCAAAGGGGTTGAAACTATCCCCTGAATTAGGCAACGCTGAGTTATATGTCATATTTACGTCAAATTTACCAGTACTGAAAAAACATTAAATGTCAAAAACTGGAATAACAAGACATTTTATTCGCCCAATAGGTCGAAGGCATAATAGTCCTTCCAACCGATTCATCACCTGAAATCAACTATGTATATGGAATAAAAAAATTGGAGTTTGTTTTATCTAAAAATTTCACTAATTGTTTTACGGGTATTTTGCATATTTCTTGCATCGAATTGAAAAATTGTATAAAAAAGTATGACCTTCTCAAAATCTACGCGGATGAAGTCGCGGGCAATAACTAGAACAAATATAAATATATATGTATATATATATATATATATATACCTATATATATATTCATATATATATATATATATATATAACCTGTGGTAGAAGTCCATTGTATCTCGAAGTGGAGTGGTATTATTTTACGAAGTAGAAAAACTCGAAGTCGTCTCCACAATTTAATATTAACAATCGATCAGTTAAAAGATGGTGTAAGGTTAAAAACCATCGATTAGGTATACATGTTTCGAACCTCTATAGGTTCATCATCAGCGGAGAATAAAATTTATGGAGATGAAAAAAAAATTCCCTCATCAGTACGGTGGAGAAGTGCAAGGATGAACAACACTTTGTAGTAAACGACAATCAACGGAGTCAACAAACAGAAAGCCAGCCGCACATTTGTGGTTTCGGTCAGCACGTGTCTATGGTTAACACTTTTCTCTGAGGGCTATGTATGTATATATATATATATATATATATATATATATATATATATATATATATATATATATATATATATATATATATATATATATAATAATATATATATATATATATATATATATATATATAAAAGGGAGGAATATCGAGGGGACTAAAAAACAAAATGGAAGGAATTTAATGGACATAGCCCTCAGAGAAAAGTGTTAACATATATATATATATATATATATATATATATATATATATATAAGGGCGATAATCCTTGGATGATTTTAAGAAAAATTCTTCATATGAAGATAGGTCCGTAACCGCTGTATTTCTGAGGTACAGGATGTTGAAATTTAACAAAAAAATCAGTTCTTCCCCATTATCTCTGAAACCGCTTTCGCTTTTTTTTCAATTTTAGTACATGCAAAGTACGCATAAAAATACATTTTTTCCATGATAAAGGATTTCTTAATTTTCATCAGTGGCGTCCCTGTTAAATATTTTTGATCAAAATAATGATACGCCACTGTCTTTTATACAAATAAATATCATTTTTGTAATTGTCCTCTATCTTCTCATAAAAATGGTCTCTTGCCTTTTTTTCGTCCGGCGGACCGTTTTCGATTTAGAAAATAAAATACATTAATTTGCTTGTCCCTATTCGATTTTTTCTCTTAGTCTTAATCATTGTGCTAACCAAAGGATCTACGCAAGATTTTTATAATTTCATGGTAACTATTATTTAGTTTTTGTGATGAGTACGCATAAAAATACATTTTTTATTTTTAAAAACATAACTTTTATGGACAAAAAATACCAAAATCAAATTAAATGTCCGCCTCCTGCAAGTATGCACGCTTCAGCCTTCCTTGTCATTGACTCGCGTACTCTTTGGAAAATTCCTGGAGTATTCCTTATTGCTTCACACGAAATTATTACGTGGTTTCGCAATTCTTCTTCATGAAAGTTTTGGTTTAAATATTCGCGTGCTAAAAAAAAAGGTCCAATTAGGTAATGTCCAATAATTCCAGCTCAGACATTTAATGAGAACTGCTCCTGGTGATGAGATTCCACGATTGCATGCGGATTTTCCTCGGTCCAAAAATGATTATTATTAAAATTTCTGGTCCTGTTTTTAGTAAAACTAGCTTCGTCCGTGCATAAAATTTCCCTGTCAAATAAAGGATTTTCGGTAACTTTTTGGAGAAACCATTGGCAGAAATTCACTCATAATGGAAAGTCTCGAGGAAGTAGAGCCTGAACCCGTTGAATGTGATAGGGATATAATAAATAATCATCCTCCATACTAGAATATGGGCGATATTCAAATTATTGGCAAGTTGCCTCGTACTTATTTCAGGATTTTCGTCAACTGAATTTAAAACAGCTACCTCAATTGTTGGAGTTCTTGCAGTCCGATGTGCTCCTTTCAAGTGATGATTTGGCTCAAAACTTCCTGTTTCACATAACCTTCTTGAAATCGTTCGAGCATCAGAAACCATTCTATTTGGGAAGCGCTCTTGGTACAGAGTCGCCTGGCTTCATATGCGTTCCCGTCAGCAAGCCCATACAAGTAATGCATTTCTGCTAATTCGGTATTTCTAAAATTTACCATGTTTTTTTAATAAACAAGTTTTTATAACGTAAATAATATCACGTATCTAGCTAAAGAATTGTCAAAATTGTTTATGTTGAAAACAACAAAATGTGTTCTTAGCATACTAGATGTTTCTAGCCCACAAGATAATCCCTACTACTCTTCAACGGCTGATTTCGCATAGGGACAAGCAAATTAATGCATTTTATCAATTTTTCGAAGTCAAAAACAGTTCGCACGAGACTATTTTTATGAGAAGATCGAGGATAATGAAAAAAAGAATATTTATTTGAAAAAAAGACAGTGGTGTATCATTATTTTGATAAAAAATGTGGCATGTTAACTGATGAAAATTAAGAAATCGTTTATCATTGAAAAAATGTACTTTCATGCGTACTTTGCATGTACCAAAATGAAAAAAAAAAGCCAAAGCGGTTTCAGAGATATTGGGAAAGAACTGATTTTTTTGTTAAATTTCAACATCCTGTATCTCAGAAATAATGCGGTTGCGGACCTATGTTCATATGAGGATTTTTTCTCAAAATCATCCAAGGATTATCGCCCTTTAGGATCAGCATTCAATTATGAAACACCCTGATATATATATATATATATATATATATATATATATATATATATATATATATCTATAACATAAGTACGTTAAAATATTCAAGTGACGTATTCCTGAGACAATTTTAATAAAAAATCTATATAAACTTCGTTTCGGAGATACAGTGTATTAAAATTGAATTTTTTTGTTCGCTATTTAAAAATAACTTTTGCAAAAAATAAGTTATTTGCACAAAATTTGGTACCCGGGGTCATAATTTCGTATTAATTTTCATGTAACATAGAGGGCGCTGCGTACGCTGTCATTATTTATTTCAAATTGCCCTAACATTTTTGACAGTAAAATTTTGGTACTTTTCATGAAAAAACCTTATTCCCACTCCTTTTCCAAGTAAAAAAGGTACACTCCCTAACATTTTTGACAGTAAACTTTTGGTACTTTTCATGAAAAAACCTTATTCCCACTCCTTTTCCAAGTAAAAAAGGTACACTTCCTCAACAACGCTGGAGGTGATCGTTTTCGAGATATTTACAATTTTCTATATCGATGCATGTTACTTAGCTCCTAGGGCGCCAAGTGAAGTTGCTGAGAACATTACAAAAACTAAGTATGTGGTAGGTCTCGTCAAAATAAACTACTTTTTCCTATGAAATGTTCATCGAAAAATGATTTGTTTTCGAGATACAGATTGTTGAAATTTTTCAAAACATGGTTGGTTTTTGTCAAAAGTTTTTTGCAATTTTAGTTATTTTCATCAAACTTTATACGCAGTATATCCGGACAGACTTCTTCTGAACTGAGCATTATCAAACAGCTTAATCAGTATAGCCAAATTTGATTTCAATAATTTTTGTCACTCTCCGCTTGCAAATTAAGTTAGGTAAATCGAGTAGGCTACGAACGTTCGTTCATAAAAATAGAAGTTCGCTGTCACATTTTTAACTATTCATTGACAAATTCACAGTTCGGAGTTTATAAAGTGATTTTTTGGTACCATGCTGAAATGGCTGATATGGTTTTTGGATACGGCTTGGATGAGGGAAATTCAACCGAGGCCAGACGCATCTATCAGGAAAGGTATCCCCAACGCGTCACTCCTTGTGCAGCGACATTTACGAATCTTTTCCGGCGACTTTCCGTATCTGGAAGCTTTGAAAGAAATTCTGCAGTAGGACGGCCGCGGACTACAAGAACTGTGGAATTGGAGGAAGCGGTTTTCGAAGAAATTAGTGAACATCCAGAGACAAGTACAAGAAAAATTAGTCAAACTTTAAATGTGAGTCACATGACCGTTTACGGAATTTTAAAGTAACAGCAATTATATCTTTATCATATTCAGCGTGTCCAGGCACTTACGCTACGTGATTTTCAACCACGTGTCGAATTTGCTCAATGGCTTCAAAGAAAAGTCGAACAACATCCCCAAATTTAATCGAAAATCATCTTCACAGATGAGGCTAATTTTTCAAGAAATGGTATTATGAACTTCCATAACAACCACATCTGGGCGGAAGATAACCCACATGCGATAACGCAAACTAATGCCCAAGACAGATTCTCTTTTAATGTATGGGTAGGCATAATTGGGGATTATTCAATTGGGCCCTATTTTCTCCCCTCACGTTTGAATGGAGATGCTAACCAAAATTTTTTGGAACTCGAGCTTCCCCAACTAATGGAAAATGTTCCCATTGGTCTCCGAAATCACTCTTGGTTTATGCACGATGGAGTCCCTGCTCATTTTAGTCTGATAGCAAGAAATTTCTCAGACGTAGCATATCCCCAACGATGGATAGGAAGAGGAGGCCCTCAGCATTGGCCCCCGAGGTCACCGGACCTCAATCCCGTCGATTTTTTTTTGGGGACACCTAAAATCACTATTGAAAACGAGGAAATGTTAAGGGATCGCATCATAGCTTGCTGCGAAACGATAAGAAACACTCCCGGCATTTTTCAACGGGTGCGGAATTCTTTGATGAGGAGAGCAGAAGCTTGTATTACTGTTGGGGGTCGTCACTTTGAACAGTTGTTGTAATAGTTGTTTCGTTCAATTTTTATATGTTTAATTGCCTAATAAATAAGATAGTACTTCTCCGAATTGTTTTTTTACAATCTCCGAAATGTAGCACTTTCTAATTGAATAATTAAACCTGACAAACTTTTTCAATTTGGATTGATTAAGCAGTTTGATAATGCTCAGTTTAAGAGAGGTCTGTGTTTAAAGTTTGATGAAAATAACTGCAGTTGCAAATAACTTATGACAAAAACCAACCATGTTTTGAAAAACTTCAACAATCTGTATCTCGAAAACAAATCATTTTTCGATAAACATTTCATAGAAAAAAAGTAGTTTATTTTGACGAGACCTACCACATACTTAGTATTTGTAATGTTCTCAGCAACTTCACTTGGCGCCTTAGGAGCTAAGTAACATGCATCGATATAGAAAATTGTAAATATCTCGAAAACGATCACCTCCAGCGTTGTTGAGGAAGTGTACCTTTTTTACTTGGAGAAGGTGTGGAAATAAGGTTTTTTCATGAAAAGTACCAAAAGTTCACTGTCAAAAATGTTAGGGCAGTTTGAAATAAATAATGACAGCGTACGCAGCGCCCTCTAGATGTTACATGAAAATCAATACGAAATTATGATTTCCCTCGTCAAAAAAACCCCGGGTACCAAATTTCGTGCAAATAACTTATTTTTTGCAGAAGTTATTTTTAAAAAGCGATCAAAAAAATTCAATTTTAACACCCTGTATCTCCGAAACGAAGCATTTCCGGACACAAGTTTATATAGACTTTTTTTCTTAAAATTGTCTCAGGAATACGTCACGTGAATATTTTAACACACACATATATATATATATATATATATATATATATATATATATATATACACAGTGACCGGCAGAAAGTACGCATCATTTGGGAATTTTTTTTAATATAATATTTTGACAAATGTCGATACATGCAATCGCTTCTGCATCAAAAGAAACCCCAAAAGATGTGGTACAGTGTCTTTTCTTGTTTGGCGGGAAATTTAAAAAAATTAAAAATTATGTCTCAAAACACACTTATTTGGGAAAATATTAAAAATGTTATTTGGAAAAGTTGTTTAGAACGACATTTTATAGCTATGTACAAGTTTGGAAAAAAATCTGAGATGAAAAAATAAAAATCAATGTTTGCCATAAAAAAAATCTATTTGGAAAAATACATTTCTGACAAAGAAACTCATTAGTTAAGCCCAAGAGTAATATTTTGAATAATATTTTGTAAAGATTCACCATCTGTGGATTTGCCATGTGTTCAGCTGCTTCATAAGAGGTCACAGAAATATCTTCAGGACATTATAATCCCGATACTGTTTATTATTGACAAAGAACCATGTATCTACAGAATTTTAATATAAATTTTTCATTAGAACAAAAAATTGATTCAATTTTTTACATAATTACATTTTATAATAAAATAAGAAGCTGAAATAATTATAAACCAAACAATTTAATGCATACTCGAAAGTTTGTAATCAATTTATTTTTTGTTTGAATAAAAAATTCAATTTGAAATTATGTAGATACAACGACCTTTATTAATTATGAACAGTATCGGGATTATAATGTCCTGGAGATATTTCAGTGACCTCTTATGAAGCAGCTGAATACATGGCAAATCCATAGATTTCATTTTTTTCCGAATAAAATAGAAGTAGCTTGCGAATATTTACAAAATATCATTCAAAATATTACTGTTGGCCTTAATAATGAGTTTCTTTGTCTAAAATGTATTTTTCCAAAGTGAAATTTTTATTATGGCAAAAAATTGATTTTAATTTTTTTATCTCAGATTTTTTTCAAAACTTGTACATAGCTATAAAATAACGTTCTGAACAACTTTTTCGAATAACATTTTTCGATATTTTCCCAACTAAGTGTGTTTTGAAACATAATTTTTAATTTTTTTAAATTTCTCTCCAAACACGAAAAGACGAACGGCACTGTACAACATTTTTTGGGGTTGCTTTTGATGCAGAAGCAATTGCACATATCGATATTCGTCAAAATTTATTAATAAAAGAATTTCCCATATGATGCGTACTTTCTGCCGGTCACTGTTTATAGCGGATCCGACAGACCCGACAGACGTTGTCCTGTCCAAATTTCTATGTTCCCTAAAATGTTTTTCCCGAAAATTTTCCCGTTATCCCATTTTCCTGTTATCCTTTTTTGTCTTTACCCCGTTATCCCGTTTTCCCGTTATCCTCTCATCCTATCATCCCGTTATCCCATTTTCCTGTTATCCCATTTTTTCTTTATCCCGTTATCCCGTTTTCCCCTTGTCCCCTTATCCTGTCATCCCGTTTTCCAGTTTTTTCGTTATCCCGTTTTCCTGTTATCCCGTTTTTTATTCATCCCGTTATTCCGTTTTCCCGTTATTCCCTTATCCTGTCATCCCGTTTTTCGTTATTCCGTTATTCCCGTTATCTCGTTATCCCGTTTTCCTAAAAAGAAAAATAGGGGTTGGTCGTAGAAGGGTGAATTAAGAGTTATATGAATTTTTTTATTCTAAGTCATGACCAAATAAAAATAAAAATCTTGCCAAAAAAATAGGAGTTGATCGTAGAAGGGTGAAAATTCAGGGTTGTATGTATTTTTGAATGCTGTATCATAAAAACCACTCTTAACATTTAGGGGGATGATTTGTGAATCTAAACCATCCAGGGCGCCACCCAAACGCATACAAAAAAATTCATTCAAATCGGTCCAGCCGTTTAGGAGGAGTGCAGTGACAACACACGTATAGTAGAATTATATAAATAAAGATATATATATATATATATATATATATATATAACGGGTGACCCAGGGGTGCGTGCAAGCTCCATAACTTTTTTTCTATCCAAGATATCGACTGATTGTTTTAAACGATAGGTCCGACAACGAAGCACGCATTCTAAAAAAATATTTTTATTTATATACAGGATGTCCCAAAATAAGATACTCAACTGAGTTCTGATTTTTTTTAAATGGCAACCTCCCATTTTTGTAACATTTTTAACTTATGTTAATTTATGTCTCGAAATCGCCTACTACGCTTTTTTGAAAAAACAAATTACAAATGGCAATAACTAGACTTTTTCAAATGCAACACCCTATATTTTATTGCATCATTGCAAGGATATATTCAAGAGCTTTTTGTCTATATAGGGTTTGTAGTGTCTACTTTGTAAAGTTTGCGAGATTTGTTGCAAACTAAGACATTTCGATGTTTTTTTCAAAAATATAAGGAATCGAGTTTTGAGAACTTGGAAGTAAAATCACTTAATAAATAAGTATTTTTTTTTAAGATAATCTATTTCTCTGCTTGGTATAAGTTTCCCATAATGTTAGTTGGGTATTGATAACAAAATCATCTACTTCATCAATTTCACTGCTAATTATCACCTTTTCTATTATTTTTTTTTTTTTTTTTTTAGAGAAAAGAAAAAACCGCATCAGCCAATCAGCTATTAGCGGTAAACGTTCTTAAAACATGAGTGACTTACATTATTATTGTATAAACATATTGTTAAATTTTGAACAGAATATTTGTTTCTTTAAGAAATGCAATGACATTTTCTGTGGAACAGTTTTTGAAAATTTCACTCAAATCACTGGGATATTGTTTTATCTATTATTTTTAGAATGACAATTATTGTACATTCACGGAATTATTCAAAAGCAAGCTTAAATTGTCAATAAATGATTGATATTTTGTTTTTTAAAAGTGGGAACAGGGTGTTCATAGAATCAGATGTGGGATCGTCTACGACTGGTAGATAAACTTTATTTAAGATAGATTACCCCTTAGTACTTTGAAAATGATATTTCTGGAAACGAAAAAAACGATTCAAAATGAAGTTGTTTATTGTAATATCTAGTAGAAAACAATCCCGGCAATATGCACAAGTTGAACGTTGATCTACATCCGATACATGTAGTGAAAAGACCCTGAACTTAAAAGAAAAAAATGTAAAAAAAAAAATTTGCATTTTTATTTAGATAGTTATTTTTTTTCATCCAGAATAATAATATTGTATCAAAATTGGACACTTGATAAATATTTCCACACCCGCCAATGCTTCCGGCTAAATCTGTACCTCAATTTCGATGCATTTTTCGATCTAATTCCAGCCGAGCAGTCGTCCAAACAGGCCAAGGGAATACGAAGAAGGTTCGTCCCGTACCGGGACTCCGTTTTGACATGGCTGTTAAAAGACATACTGGGAGGAAATTCAAACACTGTCATGGTGGCAAGTGAGTGATATTAAGTATATAGAATATAATTGTCTTAGTTGTTGATTTTGTTGACCTTTTTTTACTACTATCATCAGAAATTATTATTATTAACATCATTTTAATACTGAGGATTTTTTTATAAAACAAGTGGTTGACAATAATGTTATAATAAATTATCATGCATTTGTTTCTGCTTGATAAATATGCCTACTTCTGGAAATGACTTCATGATTTCTGGAATGAACCGAATGAACATTCATCATATTTTTTTTAATCATAAATATATGTGTATTGGGGGCGTAAGTATAGATAAATATAATATCTGCTGCTAGTAGTGAAAAAATATAAACCACGGTTGAGAATACTATTCCCACCAATGGCAATTGGCGACAGCAACGCAATTGCAACGCATACTAAAAGGCAAATCGACTGCAAAGCAACCAATTGCCTTGTTGCCCATTGGTTGTCGGCAGTGCTGCATACCGCGTCAACAGTTGCCAAGTACTGATGTGTCAATGCGGACGGGACATTTTTTAATCTTGTGGCCCTTGTTGAAGCAAACACATGTTTTTATGAAGTGGCAAATCCTATACTATACAGTGCTATACAGTGCTCGTCTAAACTCCGTTCCCCCCCTACTAATTTTTTAACCACCAGGTATATCACAACGAAATTTGGAGGGCTTGAATAGGAAATAAAAACCTACCTTTTAATGAAAAAATCACAGCTAGAAGTTTTAAAATGGCGGCTGAGCGCCATCTTCAATAATTTTTTTATATAGAACACCCCGTATATTATTCCATTTTCGAAATCTGCTCATAATTCTCAACAGTTTTCTCCAATACACTCTACTCCTAAACTCAATTGTTTTCGAAATATTAACGTTTGAAAAGTGACATTTTGACCATTTCAAACCCAACCAAAAACACTAATGTTGCTCTCAATCAAGTTTGCATTGGAAAAAATCGTTGTCGCGGTAACATCTTGTTTACTGTCAAACTGAACTGCTAACTGTCAAATAGTCCGTTGAGCGCATAAATCCTTTTATGAAAAGTGTGATCATGGCTCGTAGTTTAGACGATAAATTTGAAGCAGTTTTGATATTTGGAGAAGCTGGAAGAAATTATCATCTAGCAGTCCGTATGTTTAATGATAGATTTCCCGAGAATCCTATTTCGAGGTCATATTTGCGCAAACTTTTAAATAAGATGCTCCAAGATCATGAAGACCGCCTCTTTCAGAAGAAAAAAAGGTAGAAACTGTTGCTGCAATGGTAATCAATCCGACTCAGTCGAGGTCTGCAGTTGCTGAATCCTGTGGAGTAAGTTAAAAAAGTGTCCAAAGAATCCTAAAAAAAGAAAAGTTTCATCCCTATAAAATGAACATCCTGCATGCTCTCACGGAGGATGATCCAGACCGGAGGATTGAATTTTGTGAGTGGTTAACAAGATCAATTGAAGGAGAACGGGGCTTCCTAAAACGTGTATGTTTCGCAGACGAATGCACGTTTTTCCTTAATGGAAAAGTCAACAAACAGAATGTACGATACTGGAGCGATACTAATCCGCATATTTTTAGAGAGGGACATACCCAGTTTCCTAAAAAGGTGAATGTTTGGGCGGGGATTTTGGGCAATCGCGTTGTTGGACCGATTTTCATCAGAGGCAATCTTACAGGAGTTCTTTACATAAATCTTTTAGAAACTGAAATTAAACCTCGAATAAGACAAATTGTATTTTAAAATCAGGAAGAGTTTGAAAATCGTGAAATCATATTTCAGCAGGATAGAGATTCTCCCCATTTCGATCTCATGGCTAGAGAGTTCCTCGATACAAACTTTCCTGGGCGATGGATAGGTCCCAGGAGAAGTACAGAATGGCCACCAAGATCTCCGGATCTTACACTTCCAGATTTTTTCCTTTGGGGGTATCTGAAGTCAAAAATTTACGCCACTGAATGCCAAACAATAGAAGAGTTAGAATGTAGAATAATAGATACATGTGAAGAAATAGATGAACAGACTTTCATCAACGTGAGAGAAGCTATTTATAATAGGGCACTTTATTGTCAAGATTTTTGGAAGGGGCCACATTGAACACTTGAAGAAATAATTGTTGGGGTTAAATAAAAGTGTTATTCAAAAATAAATTATAATTTTTTAGCTAACTAATTTGTTTTGATTGTGAATTTACAGAACACATTCGTAGGCTTCGAGATTTTCCGGTAAGCGGTACTGTTTATCTTTAATAAACTATCTTTACGCCTCTTATTAGTCGAATTCATTAAGAGATTTACTACAAATTAATAACAACGTTTAGTTAGCAAAATGTTTTACCGGAAGTGACCAAAATCCATACTTCATTTTAAACCGGAATATCACTTTTCAAACGTTAATATTTCGAAAACAATTGAATTTAGGAGTAAAGTGTATTAGAGAAAACTGTTGAGAATTATGAGCAAATAGAATAATATACGAAGTGTTCTATTTAAAAACATTATTGAAGATTGCGCTCAGCCGCCATTTTAAAACTTTTATCTGGGATTTTTTTATGAAAAAGTAGGTTTTTATCTCCTATTTGAGCCCTCCAAATTTGGTTGCGATATACCGGGGGGGGGGGGGCGGACTTTAGACGAGCACCGTCCCAAATTAATGCTATAATAAAATACAAAGTTTGAAAAACTATAACCCGACTACCTAAAAAATAAGATAGGTGTTGATTGCTAGCATAGTCTCCTTGAGTAGACAAGTCTTTTGATTTGATATGTTTATTCAGTTCTATTGAAGTCTTCTGGCAGTTCCACATTTCAATTCAAATGATGTGATCATGCGTTTTTTTTATTCTTGATTGACGGCATCTCCATTGTTTTTAATTGTCCATCAAATTATAATGTTTGCTTTTTGTGACAACGCACGGCCACGGCATTTGAATTGAATTATAACGTTATTGATGTGGAACTGCCTGTGGCGAGCAAAGGGGAAATACAGTGTTTGGACTGTATATTGGAGTTTGCTACTGTTTGTAATCAATCTTGATATTTTACACCGCATATTTGATGAAACTTGAAATTATTATCTCTAAGGAGTTTCTTATTGCACTAAACAAAGATGATGTAATTTCACATAACCTAACGTTGGCTACAAGTAACGTTTCCTGTTTAATTATGGACAATCCATTGTGCTTTTTGATTTGGGAGAAAACTTTGATTCTCTAAAATATTTGAATATCTTGCGGACAACGGTTGGGGATTTCATTGAAGAACTGACATTAGAACAATATCGAACGTGTTGGTATCAACTTGATGGAGCTTCAGCTCATTGCACAGCAGAATTCGGGTTAGAATTGCACCGCATAATTGAATTGAAGAATCTTATTCGTGGAGTACTATCATTCAAAGAGTCTGCAGAACACGAGGGAACAATCAGAATATCGAGTGAGTCGAACGTTTCAGGAATTAAATCCAAAAGAAATTACTAGAGCCACCATAGATGCTGTTGATTTTCGCTTAAGAAAGTATTCGGAAACTAATGGTGAACATTTTGAACATTCATTGAAATAATTCAGCACTGTTACATCTTTCTACATTAATTATTACACATGTTCAACGTCGATACTTTTTGCACTTCGTGATGATTCAAACATCTCATAACATAAATGATCATAACTCACGAACTGTACGAGATAGGTATGAAAAGTTCACAAAATTAAACAGTAAAATGTCACAGCTTTCCGAATAAGTAATAATATACAGGATTTTCCATTTAAAAACAATAAGTTTCAGTCATTTTCATGAGTCTCCGAAATAAACTTACTTTTGAGCCTATGACCCGAATTGCAATGAGTGGGAGTAACGGGTCCTAGTTTCAGTCTCTCAAAACAAAGCCACTACAATTTTTCAAGCAGAAACCAATCCTATAGAAATTTACGCCAAGAATGAATTAAGAGAGGCTCCAGGGGGCTAAGATCTATGTCCAATCAGAGAGCCAAGCAGCACTAAAAGCTCTAAAGTCAAACACTGGTGAGTCCAGACTGACTTGGGATTGCAAACTCCCCCTAAGACAACTGGCTACGAACAATCAGGTTACTCTGATGTGGCTGCCAGGTGCCAGGTCACAAGCGAACCAAAGGCAATGAGGAAGCGGACAACCTTGCCAAGGAAGGGGCAAACACTCAATTTTCTGTACTAGAACCCTTCTGTGGTCTTTCCAAATTGTCCTCTAAGGTATCACCTCAAAAATTGGATAGATCAGACAGTGAACTGTGCCGTTACTGCGAGAACTTCGCTGAAACTGCAGAACACCTGCCTTGCAACTGCCAAGCGCTGTTCTGCAAAAGGCTTATGTTCTTTGGAGGGGTTTCATTAACGCCCTCAGACATCAGAAACTTAGCTCCCAAGAAACTGACACGCTTCGCAAGGAGTCTCGGAATCCCGGGACTTGAATAGATGAAGGGTAATGTACAAAATACTTTATAGGTCGAGGTACGGAGAGGCTGAAGAGCCATATCGACCCCCTACAATCTACAATGCTACATAGGACAAACTAACAGGCGTTTACGAACATCAACTTACTGTCCGACGTTTAGACCCTTCTTCGGCACCTTTCGCTGCATTATTTTTCATTGTTAGGCGCTGGTACAGGAAATTTCACAGTTTCATCTATGTGTGGCAAACTGTATCGTCCCATAACACATTATATTATTTTCATCCCTCTTGCATCTGATGTGCATTCCCTCTCCAGACAAATTAAGTTGTGCAGTATAAATAGTGACAGGTTCGTTTTCATTGTGAAAATGACCTTGACTTCAAAAGTATTTGAAAGCGATAAAATTCGTATTGAACAGGTAAAAATACAAAGGTCCATACGTTTCGTTTCCATCGACGGTCATGAAGTGTGTGTGGGGGGCAAAGAAAAATAACAAAATCGACGAGTGCAAAGCAAGAATTTTATGTTCCCTCGTAATTTATCCGGAATGCAATCGCCTCTTCATGAAACCCATCTTGTCTCTTTCAGCCGTTTCTCCTTCCAGCGCCTGCTACAGTGAGACTGTCAACACTTTGCGATTTGGGCAGCGCGCCAAGAATATCATTTCACGTCCAGTCGTCAACGAAGACCCCAAAGAAAAGACAATTCGAGTATTGAGGGCCGAAATATTCAGGTTGAAGGAGTTGCTCAGTGTTTTGCAGGTGAGGATGTATAAAGCAAATGATACTGCAAACTATTTTTTCTCATACAGTGCCCTCCGGGTCTTGGACAGTACGTTCCAGAATCCATCAAAGTAGACATTTCAGAATCTCACTGTTACTGAAAATAACCTAACCGAACCCGAGAAATAGCCATTATTTACTTATTTTCCTAACGAAGAGTTATTGGCTACATAGGAAAATTACGATTATGAATAATCACTAAATTTTGAAAAACTTAATTTCAATGGACCCGACAAAAACATTCATTATTAATTTAATTCCAAGCCAAAATTCGGTACACCTGAATTGTTTGGTTGTTTACAAGCTTAATATCATAAAAACTATTAGAAATTCTAGTTCTACAGTTGTGAATAGTCGATGAATTTTGCGTAAAGCTTCGTTGGCAATATCTCTGAATTATCAGTAGCCTCGCAGTTTTCTATTCTATTCGATTTTTCCCTGGGTCTGTAGGATTACTATGCAAAAAGTTACATTCAAATAAGATATTTTCCGAGAAATCTTCTTTATTTTTTACAACCTTTTAGTTTCACCTGCCCGATGTTTGTCATCAAATCTTGCAAATTAAATTTGATCCACTTCCAGTTGCCCGATTAACGTGAAATTTGGCAGGTGTTCATAGTTCCCGTGACAATGCATTATGGAATTTTTTTGAAAAAAAACAAAATGGCGGCTCTAAGATGGCGGACGAGATTTGTGTTTATGGTCCGATTCGATAGTATGTGAAGGTTTTCGGGGTCAGAGACTAGGAATTTTCTTTCAAAATTCACAAATTCAAGATGGCGGCTCTAAGATATCGAACGAGTTTTGTAATTATGGTCCGATTCTATTGAAAATTGGTATGTGGAGGTTTTCGGGGTCAAAGACTATGAATTTATTCTCAAAATTCATGAATTTGAGATGGCGGCTCCACATGGTTGTGATAATGGAAAGTTTCTATTCAAAATTGGTATGTCGGGGTTTTTGGGGTCAGAGATTATGAATTTAGTCGAAGATTATTGTTTTTTTGTCAGAATTCATAAATTGAAGATGGCGTAGGAGTTAATCTTCAGATGGTCTCCTCATTGAAGAACTAGGTAGCTCAGAACTTACAGGAAAAAGGCCTCATGATGACTATGCATTAACAAAAATGCATAGATTAAGGTGTACTTACTAAAGAGCACAAAATAAAATTATTAATGAAAAAACCTTTTTAAAGACAAGCGTTTATTCAAATGCGCTAAAAAGTTAAAAATAATAGCTTTGGAAGTGCGACGTAGGTTATTCCGTGAGTTATAGATTCAAAAGCTTGTCGCGCAAAGTTTTCAGTTCGAATACAGAAAAATGAATGAATTAAATTCTTGTACATTTTTTTTTCATGTAAATACCAATCAAGTTCATCGTATATGCTGAAAGTAAAATCGTATCTGATTCAGTTCTTTTCTGCACTCATATTTTGATACCCTCCTGTATAACTTCATGTACCCTCAATTTCTCTTATCAGTAATTATTAGCTAGAATTTTCTCAGCTAATTAACCAATTGATACTCTACAATAATAAACTTTGATAGATATTCATCATCAAAGCTTCAATTATGAATCTGCCATTTTTTTGAAATACACGTATTTCGGGATTATACCACTGTTTCTTTATATTGAAAATTAAGCGGGTTTCAAACACTTTGACATTCCCGTTATAGTAAAGAGTAGCATGGAATTATGAGCCCAAAATGCCAATAGATTATATTTTTGCAACACCAGCTTTGTAAATTCAATTTTCGAGCGTTGTGTGTCGTATCAAAAGTTCTCGATTTATTCATCCTTGACACTAGTACGCAAAATATGCTATTAATGTTGTGATACTTGCCCTGGTACCTTAGTCATACGAAATTATTTTTGGTAAGTAATATGAAAATATTTGGAACTGTCATTGATTCGTTATCATTGTAGTCTGTCTCCAGAACGCATAAAAATGTGTTATTATATTTCTAGATGTGTGTGTGTGTGTGTGTGTGTGTGTGTGTGTGTGTGTGTGTGTGTGTGTTTGTCAACACATTCGAAAGCATCGGCACTTGATATCACAGAAAGATAGTGAGAGCTTGAGGTTCACGAAAATCAAGAGGCCCGTTGTAGACAAATTATATGGACTAATTAAAATACCAGTAACAAAAGTGGAATTGATATTTTTAAGGTTATTACGATAAGTTACAAACTAATAATAATGTAATTTACAAAAAGATGCCGAAATATGGATAACAAATAAATTAGATAACGAATTGAAAAACCTATAAATATAGTATCGTACTAATAAGATGTCACGACCAGTGACTTCATTTAATTTTGTTCTCCATAAGCAAGTACGTGTCTGAATTTTTATATTTCTCTCGAATTGAACTTCCAAAGCAGGTGTTGTAAAAAATAATGTATGGTACGTAGACTAACGAGCGAAATTGACAATCGTCATCACAACATTCGCTTCAAAGTCTATGTTACATTTACACAAGAACTCGTGTAAATTCGTCATGGATCTTAAACCCTCGTCGCGGCAAGACTATTGTCAAATAATTCGTCCCTTAGTACCTCAGATCAGGCGTGGAACGATATTTTTATGTCACATTCACCAAATTTTTCATCCATATTTATTCTAGTTTTCATACTTTTCACCTAAAACTTAAGGTGAGGTCGTAGAAAAATAATTGTGTGCCTCTTTTGAAAATCACTTTTCACACTCGCTTGACCCGCCTTTGGCTCTTGTAAACTTGTGACCAAATTATCACACCTATGTGAAAAGAGCTATTTTCTAAACTTGTACAATATATTATATTTTCTTCAGTAGAAACCCGATGTTTTCTGTTTTCGGGGTTACAACTGGCACTCATAAGTTTTCAAAACGGAAATTGACCTCTTTCTCCTTCCTAGGTTGATTTTTTCAATCGATTGAAGCAAATTTCGTGAAACCTTGTTCGACCTTTAATTGAGAACCAATGAGGGATCGATCTTAGGATTTAATATATGTAGTCCAAGATTTGATTCGAATGAAAACTGCCCCTAACCAAATGTCATTTCTGTCACATGTGATCTGTCACAAAAATCATTAGTGATAGTGAAACCATCATACTTTCAACATGAGTCTGCCGATGCAATCTAATGGGTTTTCGTTTTCAGATTTCACCACAAATTCAAATGAATAACACCATCAATGTTGCCACTACAAATGCTAATAACAATCACGACATTGAAAACGCCGCTAAAAGCAAGGAATCAACCAAAGAAAAAGAGGTTATAGATGAACTAATCATCACTTCTTCCGAAAAAAACGAAGTTATTGGAGGCGAAAGCAAGGACAGTCTTGATAATATAAAGGAACTCAACAGTACGGAGAAGCTTGTACCTTTAATGAACGTGAAAAGTTCTGTTGATACACTTAGACCCACGAAGCTCAGAAGAACTTACAGTGTCGATCATACTTTCAAAATGGAAAGGAAAAAAAGCATCAGCTTTGGATCAGAAGAATCAATACCATTGAACAATGCAAGATCATTAAATTCAACCATATCTTCAGGGGGAGACTCTCTAAACTCTATCACAGGAACAACTCGAAGAAGACCGTCTTTAAGTAAACCCACTGCTTCGCCCAAATCCACCATTAAGAGGCGGTCTTTAGAAAGTCCTCCGAAAAAAATGGAAAAGGCAGCCTCTACAGAGCTTTCGTCCTGGAAAAAGATTGACTCGAAAGTGGGTTCCATCAGGCAACGCCCTGTGAAACCCAGGGCCCAAATAGTAGCTGGAGTTACGAGCAGACTCTATGCTAAAATGAAGATAAAGGAGGCTTCTACAGATACCAACGATATCAACACCTACAATCTTGAAGCGGTTGCCCCTAAAGAACTGGCCATTTGCGAAAACGCAAGAACTAGACTCAGGGAGATAACCAGAAAAGCTCTGAGGGCCCATAGATATAAAAACGAAGAAACTCAAACCGAATCGTGTCAAATCAGGAGGGTTAAAGAAATCTCAACGGACGTCAGTGATCCTCAAAGTTAGAGGCTCACCGAGGTAAAGAAGCTGGAACCATGTCTAGAAATACTTCAAACTAGAGATGTCTCTATTGATTGTTCTTTGTTGGATACATTCAACAGGAATTAGATGGAGATGATAACGAAATGCGTGTCCTTCACCCGTCCTGTGGAACGCAATATAGTAGCGAAGAAGAAGAAAGTAGAACAAACCCAAAAGCTTGACTCCTATGTCTTTCACCAGATATCTTCAGGATGCCCAAGATGATCCCCCACACTCCTATCTACACGCACTCTTTGAACATTAATATTTCTAATAACTACATCAACGGCGAAAAAATTGAGTAATAGTAATGAAGTGATGATAGTTTTGAACAACCCCAATGGTTCTCGAACTATCGCCCTCGCTACCCCGACTTGCTCAGCAATCACAATTCTTTAGAGCACCACCAAACTGTTTCGAAGGAAATGGTGCAGGAAATATCTCAAGGAGTGTTGGTGATGTGGGTACTTTTCATTGAGTGAAGCGTTTCCCGAAGAAATTCCAGTCTTTCTCCAAAGCTACGTGTAGAACTGTTCCCAATACTTCCAATTTGTCTCCATCGGTATCGATGCCTGAAACATACGCGCCTGAAGTTTTTCTTTCCAGAATGTTTGAGGAAGAGTTCTGCCTACCCTTTCGACACTTCAAACCGCCCAAAAAAAGGCCTCCCGAGGGGTGGTAGAGAGCGAAGGAAGTGAGTGTGAAACAGTGATAGTCAAGGAACCCCTTGTATTGAAGTCTATTGTCAAAAAATCAATCCCATTACGCCGTAGAAACCGATTCGACGGTCGACTGTAGAGACTCGTTGGAGTATCACAGGTCTAACAAAAAAGTGCAGTTCAGCGAAAAATCCGGAGGAGAGAGTCAGCGGATGATCAAGGCTATGACTTCATTTTTAGAGCAGGCCAAACAACTCATGACGAAGATGGATAGCAGTAGCACGCCGCCTGAGAATGACTATAGCGTGGAAGTAACAGTTAACGATGTCAAAGGACTGGGCGGGTTTATGAAGAAAGCTAGGAAAAAAAAACGGCAGTGTTCAATGTTCGAAGGACAGAAACATTGGAGCAACCCGTAGTGAAGAACAACAACGTCATGAAAAATGTGTTCAGACGCTTTCGCCAGTCAGGACTCATTCGGCCACGCAATACGATTTCCCCAAACAACATGCCTATCAACAGGTACGAAAGCGTTCTTGAGGATTCGTGTAGGAGATTGGAAGAGAGAAATTCGTGGGTACCTCAGCGCAGGGTTCTGCATATTGACGATTTCGAAGATTTCAGTTTGGATAGTCACCAAGTAGAGTCTTCTGACTACGGAAGTCTGCCGAGGAGGAAGTATTCCAGAAGGATGTCCTCGTCGAGCCCGAGTGCTTTATTGGGCAACTCACCCAAATGAGAGACAAATCGTGAAGTCTTCTAGAAGATTTAGCTGGTAGTAGTGGTTATTATTGAGGTTACACTTATAATTTGTAGGAGATGAAATTCGAGGGTTGTTGCACCTCATCCAGTACTTCTAAGAAGTCCTCTTTTGAGGCTATGTTTTTAATATTTTTATATCTGACTAATTTGAGAGGTATTGTTTTTTATATTTATCAGGGTTTGAATTAAAACGTTTCCAGTTTCTAAGTTGTTCAATTCATTTATAATGCATATAGTGTGGTCTTTTAGGTGCGCAATAAATGGGATTTTTTAAAATTAATTGCACAACCAAAATACAAATATTGCCGAAAGTTGGTGCATGTGCGATGATCATATAAGGTGCACTTAAAAATCGTTGCAAGTCAACCAACATACAGGATGAGTCAAAAATTTACAAGAGTTAAGTAGCCTTATTTCAGAAAATTCAACCCAAAAAGTTATAGGAAAAAGTTGTTTAGAATTGAAAGTTATGGCTAAATACCAAAACATTGCGTCCCAAGGATTTTTTTTCAAAACATCAGTTATTTCCACTTTTTTTTATATTCTCCCACTTTCATAAATTAATCAATTTCGCATAACTTTGTTCAAATTCAAGCATATTTGTGAAATTAATTTAGATTTTAATTTTTTTAGGAAATCACAAAATTTATGTTTGTTGCAACGATATTAAAGACAACTTTAAAATTCCACAAACATTATTTTTAACAAGGTAAAACAGTAGTCATGATAATATGCATATAAGAAAACTCTAATTTAAAATGCACAATTTTTATTTTAAATGTTTATTAAAAAACTGTACAAATCAATCGGCAAATATGAAATACTACTAAAATAATCGCGGTTACCCATGGAAAAACTCAAATGAGGGATAAAAGTAAACATTATTATCAATTAATATTAACAAAACAATGTTCTACAATATATGCTGTAAGGGTCTTTTTCCCTCTACTATCATACTTTGGCGATTTTCTACCGTTTTTGGATTTGCCTCGGGTGCCACCTTCTGTTATAGTGGGAAGACCACTTTGCTCCGGGCAGCCTCAGTGAAGAAATTACACACTCCAGGGGTCACTATAGTATTGACAAAGCTTAGCGGGACCAGAAGGGCAGATTTTACTTGCTCTCGACTGGGTGTTGGCTGCGGACTAAGTAGTTCTACTCAAAAATATACGAAGTAAATAATATAGTCAGTTTTCAAAAAGATTAAATAGTTTCATTACGAACTTTTATTTAGTTTCTCCTGTCCCGGTAACTGTGTGTCTGTAATCAAATCTTACAAGTTAAATTTGCCCGATTAACGTGAAATTTGGCAGGTTCACAGTTCCCATGACAATGCATTATGGATTTTTGTTAGAGAAAAAACAAAATGGCGGCTCGAAGATGGCGGACGATATTTGGGATTATGGTCCGATTCGACTCAAAATTGGTATGTGGGGATTTTCGGGGTCGAATCATAAACAAAAATTCGTAAAATAAAAATGGCGGCTACAAGAAGGCCGACGATCTCTGCGATTATGGTCGGACTCTATTCAAAATTGGTATGTGGGGGTTTTCGCGGTCGAAGATTATGAATTTTTATTCAAAATTCACAAATTCAAGATGGCGGCTCCAAGATGGCGTAGTTTTGTAATTATGGTCCGTATCGATTCAAAATTGGTATGTGGGGGTTTCCGGGGTCGAAGATTATCAATTTTTTGTCAAAATTCAAAAAATTAAAATGGCGGCTCTAAGATGGTGGACTATCTCTGTGATTATGATCCGATTCTATTCAAAATTGGTATGTAGAGGTTTTCAAGGATTATGAATTTTTTGTCAACATTCATAAATTCAAGATGGCGAATGAGTTCTGTAATTATGGTTCGATTCTATTCAAAATAAGTATGTGGGAGTTTTCGGGGTTGAACATTATGATTTTTTTGTCAAAATTCATAAAATCAAAATGACGGCTCCAAGATGGCGAACGATCTCTGTGATTATGGTCCGATTCTATTTAAAATTGGTATGTGGAGGTTTTCGGGGTCGGAGATTATGAATTTATTGTCAAAATTCGTAAATTCAAGGTGGCGGCTCGAAGATGGTGGACAAGTTTTGTGATAATGTACCGTTTCTATAGCCGAATAATTGATTTTTGTCAGAATTCATAAATTGAAATGGCAGCTCAGGATAGCGGACGAGTTCATCTTTAGATGTCTCCTCATTGAAGAACTAGATATCTCAGAACTACACGAAAAATGCCTCATAATGACGATGCATTAACAAAAAAACACCACATTAAAAATAAATAATACAAAAAATTCTGAGATGTATTTCCAAGTTCTTCATAGTTATTTTCCAGAAGAGAAACATGATGAGTTTCGACGATTCTTATATATGAGAATGGAATTCAGAAATACCAGGGAAAAGAATGGGACAACCTATGGATGTCTTCTGGACAACCTCTGCGGGACATCCCTGAATGTCCCAATCGTACCCTATCCGCGGTACATAAAAGGACATATCTAGGACACCCCTGTGTTATTAGGGATTGAGTAAGACGCTAGAGTGTCTACTAACCCAGTGACCGTATCCACTTGTTTTTCTTATCTATTTATCTCATTTACACGGATGACTTTTCTGGATCGTATGGAGCGAGACGCAAAGAGTATCTACTACTCCAGTGACCGTACCCAGAGCCGTCCTTAGAAAAAGCAGGTTCTGAAAAAAGTTTTGCGGGGCCTTTTGAAAGTAAACGACCCTCTCCCAACCGACATTCCCAAGCTATCATCCCTTCTTCCTACCACTACCTACACAAAACAGATTTGTTTACAGTTTGTCTCAGCAAAAGTTCAAAAAAAAAAAAACAATCAAGAATTGTATTGTTGTTAGAACTTAAATAATACCAACCTCAAATAAACATTGCTACCGTTTTGAAAAAAACAACCCATTTTTCAAGTAAAGAAATAAAATCGCAAATATAAAGGTCACATAACACAAAGACATAAAGAGTAGGTATATTTTCAATGGTATTCTAGACTTTTGTATCACATTATATATAAAAAACGGGGGCCAGGAGAGGGTTGAAGATAGGCAAAGGTAATAAAGGGATGAAGGATAATTATCAGGGTGAATTCGGAAGAACTGTGGAGTGATTTACAGAGGGAATTCAAGAGGAAGAATGTTCAAGAACGACTGAGGGGTTTAAAGCAAGAAGGCTAGAAATGATTTGGAAAAACACGTAATATTTTTTTTTTAATTAAAATATATATTTTGGAAATATTCACACATTATTGTACATCAGCGAACCTGCTCCTCAAAAGCTGTTCTTGTTCTTTTTCAATTTAAAATTTACGAAAAACGTACGGAAATGACTTGTTTACCATGCACAATGATATCAGCAAATGGCGGCCTAAGCGATTCCGTAGGGCCCTTTACAACACTAGACGTTAAAACCTAAATTCATATTCTGTGCAGAGGTACAAAGTGCACATGCTGATGTCAGAACATTCGTAACACTCCGTGTTATTTAGTGTATAGGCTCGCGTCAAATTCTCGCTTGCACCCGGCAATGCAAATACAATCAATTTAAAAAAATCATGAAAAAAAAAATAAATGCAATTGCACCTTTAAAATAAAAAAAATGATAGATAATTTAAAATCAGATGTTAAAAAAGTGCACAATGCTGCAGAACAATCCTGGAAGTATGCAATGAATTTATTACATTAAGGTTAGTTATACCTACCATTTATCATCTTATAACCGCAATTACGGAAAAATTACTTTTTCTTGTACCTACCTACGGTTATTCCATTGTTAATGTCGTTCATCAATAGCACCTAGCACCATAAACATTAAATGAATATTTTATTATTCATTCATTCATATATCTTTTTTAAAACTACAAAGTTAGTGATCGGATAATTTGAATGAGAGCAATTATACGCAAAAAATAGAATTTTTATCTAAATATAATTCTCAAGTATATTGTACCTAATTTGAATTTTTAAATACAATCTTATCGCATTAGTCCACTTTGTAATCTTTCATTCAATTACAGTAAATTTGCCGGTCCAGAGAAATACACGAATATCGAGTAGAATCACGAGTGCAGGCGTTGTCAATCACAGTCTAAGTTACGCTTGGTATACGGATGGTGTGACGTCAGCATGAGGACTGCGTACGTAAGGTGTGCCGCTTAGAGTCTAAAGCTGGATTTATAGTTGACGGACTGTTAACATAGACGCACTGTATACGTAACAAACGGACTGTAAAATATTATTAAATTTATAAATCGACGGAACGGAATTTTTGCGCATGGGTAGAGGTAGAGGTGATGAGTGACATTCAACATAACCTACAAATTATACGAATCATAAACAGCCTGTGTTGGTTTGGATTTGTATTATATTCTGAATCTATCTATGCTTCGTTTGCCGTGTCACAATGGATTATGAAATATATGAAGGTATGCTTCTTGGTGCCGTGGAACTGTTGTTGTGTGCAGTAGCATTGGGAAAGTGACGACAAACTCGAAGAACAATAGGTATTTGGGCGACCAAGACGTTATGAAATAAGACCTATAAACCTAACAGAAAAGCAGAGAATGCCTACAATTATTTTTATACGCGAATGACTGTTCTAGTATTTAATGAATTATTAGGTTTTGTAAAAAAACATCATGCATAATTCTTTATTTTGATTGGCTGGACGCAAGAAACGCACTGTAAAAGTGAAAGTTGGCCAGTCCGTTTCACTTACGTTACGTCATGCGTTTACATTCATTTATAA